>NJDC01012510.1:56943-75965 GCA_002245475.1 Calephelis virginiensis | reverse complement strand
CTTGCCAGTGATGTGTTCTGGTTAGGAGGATAAGGTAGCCGGTACACTTACTTTTGCTCCGGGCCTAACAGCCCGGCCTAAGGTTGGACACGCACCATTACCACCTTTGGTGTCTCTAGGCAGCGTGAGTTTCAGGAAATCAGGAAATAGTTTGGCTTCCATTATCATAAAAAAAATGCATAAGTAAATTACAGTCGTCACACTTTAAAAAGATTAAGAATTTAGACCCAGGAAGTAACAATTTTTAATTTCAATATGTTATTCGTAAATAGCATCTATGAATCCAAAATATTTAAACTCGTTACTCATCTTGAGAAGTAATGTGTGTACAATCTTGGCTCTAATGTTGAAACATTTGCGGAATACTTCATAGAATTTATAAAGTAAATTCCTATTCTAGATAGCACGCGACACTATAACTATTTACTTGCTCATAGTAGTTCCTTGCTCATTATTCCGGGTCCGCTGAGTAGAATATCATCTGCCTTTATGCCAGGCAGCTCGTAAGAGTAAAAGTAGCACATATCCCCGAAGAGGTAGGCAGAGGCACAACCTCGCACCCACTATTAGCCTAAAACATAAGTCCCACAATGTGTCTATCGCCAACCGGGCAAATATCCAATCCCGAGCAACATTTTTTTAGTACAAAATTGGAAAAACCAAATCGAACCCGGGACCCCTTGCAGTCAAGTCCAACACCTGAACCGCTAGACCACAGAGGCGATTACAGCTCGTAAGAGGCGAGCAAAAATTAAAATTTAGGTCATTACTAACAAGACCACTTGAGGTTGAGTGCGTTGCAGCAACTTGCACGGGTAGGAATCCACTGCGTTACCTATTCCAGCCGCTGTAATGACTCTGTCATATTCCGACCAGAGTGGGAGAGTAGCCGGTAAATTTGACAATAGACCATAGGTACATCTCGGCCCTAGGTCAGCGACACACCTATAACATCTATTGTATCTGTAGGGTGACCTAGTTGTCTTTTACCCAGGAGGAGGACATTAGGAGGCCAGTTTATTTGCTGACCTGTCACTAAAACATTTGTACGGTAAAAGTTAATCAGTACATCTTAGTCGTCGATCAATATCAAGTTATTAGAAAAGTTTGTACCTTGCCTCTGTGGTACATTGGTCTGGTTGGTCCTAGGTTCGATCCCCAGGTCGGGTAACAAAAAGAAAATGGGTTTTTATCAATTTTGTAATAACAAAACGTTGCCCAGGATAGGTTTGGGTACACTTGTTGGTAGGTTTCCCACCTATCGCATGGTTTTTTTGGCTAGTCGTGGATATCCTGGTTGAAAGTCTGGATACCTCTTCTTTATACTGGCGTAAAAATATTTCTTTTTCAGTAGAAACAAAAACCATTAGTTTATGCGCAAAATGGAAATAACTAAGGCAGAATCAAATAAAGTCTTTGTGTTTTGTCCAAACCAAGCAGACCTTGGCCTAAATGGTTTATATCCATGTATGAGAGATATAATTATTATTTGTATCATAATTTAGTTCGGGACCGCTTCAGCATAAAGAGTTTCGCCCTATCTGTCAACGAATGGCGCATTAATTTGGTGGAGATCGTCTGTCTTTGCTGTAATTTATCACTCTTGATATAAAAACAACACCAACGATACTTCCTGTCAAAGAAGTTTAGTTTGGTTTCTTTGTTTTAAACTAGCTCTTGCCTACAGCTTCGTCCCTAACATCGGTTTAAAAAAATCTCAAAAGGAACATGCATCTTGTTTACTTGTAATGAGTTTAAACTATAAATATGTATGTTACTAGCTGACCCGGCGAGCTCCGTATCTCTTGACATTAACAGCCACTAACGGTTTGTATGGAAAAAAGGTAGGCAAAAATCCTTCGATTTTGAAACATTTCTGAACATTTTGGTGCTCCGCTCCTATTGGTCTCAGCGTGATGAGATATAGCCTATAGCTTTATATATCTAACACTGCAATAATTTTACAAATCGGACAAGTAGCTCCATAGGTTAGCGCGTTCAAGCAAGGAAACAAACAAACTTTCATAATATTAGAGTATCTAGATTCGACATCCAAAGTTGACATGGTATTTAAATACAAAATATATAAATAGTTGTGGTCAGATAATGTTAGTACATGTTCTTAAATTATTTTTATATTTATCACAATAATTTTATAATTGCTTATTTTTATCAAGCAAAACTTCTTGAGGTCTCGGGTTCGATTCCTGGGTGTGGCAACAAAAAACTAGATTTTTTTTATGATACTGGAAGGCAAACAAGCAGACGGATTTTCTGATGGTAAAAAATTCACGCCGCCTATACCTATAACCCAAAGGTGGCAATTGTGCGTTGCCAACCTGAGGCCGGGATGTAAGGCCTCGATTGTTATGATTATTTTCAATTTTGCCTGGGATTCGATTTCTGCCCGGTTGGCGATAGGCTTGTTTCATATCACATTGTGGGACTTAGTGTTCGGCTAGTCGTGGGTGCCTTGGTTGTGCCTCTGCCTACTCCTTCGGGGATATGGGAGTGAAGAATTTTTTTTTTCATTTTATTGCGCTCTATGATAATACATTGATAGGGATGAAACGATACCAGTAAGTCCAAGTAGGTACTCTATACTTTTCTCCGATACCAAGTACTTTTAGTATCGATACTTTGAAATGGAATATCGAGTAGGTATCGGTAGAAAGTACTCATGTCAGTAAATTTTATGCTTTACGGAAATTAAAATAATAAATGTTTATTTTTTTACCAAAAAAAAAGTTTATCGTAAATTGAAGCTTCTAAGCGCATCCAAGGCTTAGTTTTGTGTAGTTAAAAAAAGTTTAACCGGAAGTAATTTACAAAATATGTTTTTTTTTAGTAGCACCACGAAAACGGACTTTTTTTCTTAAATTATTATGAAGGTGACGTGTTGTACTAGCGCTTACCCGCGACACTCATGGTCGGGAGTAACTCAAAAAATATTATTTTATAAAAAAAAGTATCTTCACACCCATATCCCCAAAGAGGTAGGCAAAGGCACTACTAGCCGAAGATACTACGTCCCAAAATGTGATAGATGGCAAGCCTATCGCCAACCGGGCACATATCCTATCTTAGCAACATTTTTTTTTTATTAGAAAATTAGAAAAACCCAATTTTCTTTTTTTGTCCAACCCGTGGTTTGAACCCGGGACCTCATGCAGTCAAGTCCAACAACTGAACCGCTAGACCACAGAGGCGATATCATTTTATGATAGAATATTGTTAATACTTTCAATAAAGAATACCAACTTGTTACGGTTTTTACTCAACATTTTCAAAAAATGATACGATACAAGTAAGTATCGATACTTTGTGATCGATACTGAGTAAGTATCGATACTTGACGACCGATAACAGTATCATGTAAAGTATCGATAACCCAGTGGTATCGTTTCAACCCTATATATTGATAATAACGATAAAAAGTTTGGAAACAAAGTATTTGGTCTTGGAAAATGAACATGGCGTTCTTTTTCAAGATATCAAATTTTTTACGGTCGAATTTCGACCAACGGGCGACCACTAGTTATAATAAAATGGTGAAGGTGTGGGCGAAAGCTACGCAAATATTAAGTTGAACAAGTTACAAACAACTTCTTTTTTAAATAAAAATAAAAAAAAACTTCTTGAAATACTACTAACGATTCCACGTCTTAGTGTGGGTGTTATTATGGGTGTGGGTGTTTAAATGCCAGCTTGCTCTATGATCAGTGCTTTTTTTTATGATAACTGAAGGCAAACAATCAGACGGATTTCTTGATAGTAAGAAATTCGCCCCGCCTAGAGACAACAAAAGTTATAATGGTGCGTTGCCAATCTGAGGCCGGGACGTTACGCCTCGAGCTAATTAAGTTTACCGGCTACCTTATCCTCTCAACTGGATACGTCATGGCATGCTCTGACGTTATACCGGAATTGGTAATGTAGTGGGACCAATCCGAGCGATTCGCCGTGGCTCTTTACCACCTAGTTACGTCATGGTGCTAGTGACGGCAAGCCTATGCTGGCCTTTTACGAGCTGCCTGGCAGGAAGGCGGATGGCCTATTCTGCAATGCAGGACGGACCAAGATGGAGACAAGTGCACAAAAATATTTTTAATACGTTTTTGACCTATTGAAACGAAATTTAAATTCAATTTCTACATGTATATTAACTGTCGCCTTCAGGAGTTTTTCAAATGAAGTTGTGGATAATAAACATTGCAGAAACTATTAAATTTACAGTCATTTTAAATTAGTTACATTATATGGATAGGTATTTATTTATACTTTATTATAAACGACGAAGTCCTAATTATATGTAAACAGTAGTAATGAAATAATGCTGTTTTAATTCTTTTTTACTTTCTTCGCTGGCGCTTACATAAATAATAAAGTGTGTGTGCGATTTATACACGATAGAAGTGAAACTTCAGTAAATCTACAAATGAATGAGATGAAAATATATTTGTGTCTCTTACCTGCAAAAAAATGAGATGAATATATATTTGTGTCTCTTGCCTGTCGTTTTTCCGTTGCACCCGTTTTGAAATCACAACGATTCTAAAGGAGTTTTGGCGCCATCGAGAGAAAAGATGGTCGAAGTTTTTTCATAATTATTGGATTTTTTGTTAATATTGAGTGAAATCAGTCAATTTTGGTGGCATTTTGTACAATTTTGTTCAGTGAATGTGCACAAATGAAATAATCATTTAGAAATTAGCGTATCGTATATTTCCTCGTTGCCGCCAAATCTCATTACATGAGCTTGTAAAAAGGCCACCGCTTTACTCAAGAGCCTGACATGACTTACTGATGACTTATGACTAATGACTAATTATAATTGATGTCAAATTTGATGCAAATTTCTACTTGACTAATGGCAAAATACTAACGAGATTGCCAAAGCCTAAAGAAAAAAAGAAAAACGATTCTAAAGAATTCAAAAAGTATCCTATGTTCCCCCGGGTCGTTCCGGGCTCCTTTGTGGAATACACCATCTGCATTGGTATATGTCTACGCTTTAATTGATAAGACAAACAAGCATACGATTCTCTTGTTTCTAAGTGACAAACGAGGCCTCTAAAACTTGATATTATAAGTGCGTTGTCATCCTGTGGCCAGGATGTTAGGTGTATTGTGCAAGTCTGCCGGCTTCTTTGACCTTCGGACATGACACTATTATTATGGCAACAGGAATAGGTAGCGCGTTGGATTCCTCCCCAGACAAGTGGCATAGAGCATTCTTCCACAATTGTTCTTGTTGGTAATGAAAAAAAACAATCTTCATTCCCAAATTCACAAAGAAGTAGGCAGAGGCACAACCAAGGCACCCACTACTTGCCGAAGACAATAAGTCCCACAGAGTAATATGTGGCAAGCCTATCGCCAACCAGACACTTATCTAATCCCGAATTTATTTTTATTAGAAAATACACCATTTTTAATTTTTTTGCTACCCAACCTGGTGGTTGAACCGGGGACCCCAAGAAGTCAAGTCCGACGCCAATAGGTAGAATGAAGTGGCGATTGTTGGTATCCATTACATTCCAAATTCCTAGCCTATTGTAGAAAACAAGCTCTGAACAATACGGGAAAAGACCTTAGGTAAGGTCAAGGTGCTGATTATGTATTTCAGTTGTAACTCAAAATGAAAAGTGTACATCACATAGCTGTCAAAAATGACGTGTTTTATATTTGCTATCTCCAGTGACCAACAGAAATACAATAGAGTGGTTGGTCTTGAGAAATGAAGATGGCGTTGTTATCAACAAGATATTAAAATTTATTATGATCGAATTTCGAACAACCATCACTAGTCAAAATAAATTCATGAACGTTCCGCACTTGACCGTAAAATATACAGCGTATAGTGTAGATTCAGCCTTAAGAACTCGCCTCTTGCCCCCATCAAATAGTTGTCTAATGACATATTTTGTATTTGCTGTCTCTATTGTATTTATTTCGGTCTTTTGAGATAGCAAATATAAAACACCTCATTTGACAGCTGTTTGATGTACACTTTACCCAGTGATCATAACTAAAATAATACGGAATTAAGGGGCAGAACTTTTCACCAGATGAAACAAATTGATAATTATTTTCCTTGTTTAATATCAAATACTTTTCGGTTGACCTGGCTGATCGTTCACTGTCTTATTTCATAAAAAGAAACTAAAATTAAACATTTTCAGAAGCCCTCGGATAAAACCTGTAAAACAATGAAGCTAAGTACCAACTCGATCACGTCAGCGAAACAAAATCCTTTGGAAATACACACACATACACACACACGCACGCACGCACGCACACACACAGATACACGTCAAACTTTTAAGTATTAACACTACTCTTTGTTGAACTGAGACTTGCAGTTGAACTGAGACTCCGCTTTTGGAAGTCGGTTAATAAATAGCTCACGTGACAGGCGCCGGCAGTCAAGGCACGTGTTGGCATTAACTACAATCATAAAATCTTTGACAACCATTAATTCCTTGAAAATTATAGAGCGAAGTCGTTCGTATCAATGATAGTCATTTCTATTTGATATTTTCCACCGTCGGCGCTTAGTAAAACTTCCAAATATTCATATTTTTAAATAAAGAAACACTTGTACTGTTTTACGTATCACTTATAATTTACTTTTTTGCAATTAATAGTCTAACGTTTTAAATTATACTTAATTTTTTTTTAAATTAATTACGTAAAACAGTACATGTGTTTCTTTATTTAAAAATATGATCGTAATTTCTATAAAAAATCCTTTACTCTTTAAACTTAAGTTTAACGGGAAAATTGGTTTCTCTGTGGTCTCTAATCGCATCTGTGGTCTAACGATCCGGCGTCGCACTTGACTTCTTGAGGTCCCAGGTTCGATCCCCGGGTCGGGCAACAAAAAATTGAGAATTCGTATTTTCAATTTTCTAATAGAATTAAAGTTTCCCGTGATTGGATATGTGCCCGGTCAGTGACAGGCTTGCCACCTATCACATTGTGAGACTTAGTACCGTGGGACGTGAGTGCCTTGGTTGTGCCTCTGCTTACCTCTAGGGTATATGGGCGTGAAGATACCATACAGTACAAAGAACTAACGGTAGCCCACAGCTTTGCCCGTTTTTTAAATAGCTGATTTAGCTCCTTATTATACCCATTAACCTATTGAGATATCGCAGTAAAAAGTAGCCTAAATTTTTTTTTCAGGGTCTACAACAAAAGTACTATTGTAAAGTACATACTATGAAACAAAAAAAAAATGCTATAATCCAAAAACGCGGTAATGAATTTCAGCTGAATTTACATTAAGAGTTTCGCAGCGACTCACCCGGATTGGTACCACCGCCTTACCTATTCCTGCCGCCATAATGTCATGACGTGTTCCGGTCTGGAGGGTAAGGTAGCCGGTGAATTTTCTTTTGCTCGAGGCCTAACATCTTGACCTCAGGTTGGCAACGCACCATTACCAACTTTGGTGTGGTAATAATGTGGTAAAGGCAGCGTGAATTTCTTACCATCAGTAAATCCGTCTGCTTGTTTGCCTTCCAATATCATAAAAAAAATACTTGTCTCCTACGGGGTTCCACAAAGGGGTTTCTTTAGCAATCATGATAAAAAGTACCTATTAAGGTTATACCTTACTCCAAACACAACGTGACTACCTGCCCAATTTTGTTTTTTATCAATTCCGTAGATTTGAAGTTAATCGTAGTCAGGCATTCAGGATACAGACAGACAAAAATGGTAAAAACGTGTTCTGTGGCCCACTTTTTTCTTTTAATTTTATTTTTCGTTAAATTTTATGTCTTTTCCGTGCTTTCTTGAAATTATATGATTTTTATGCACACAGAAATTGAACCCGTAACCTTCCTCTGTCGCTGACGTTGCTACACCTAATGAACTACTACATTGCGTGCGTTGACATTGTCATTGACGAAATATTCCAAATTATTTTTACATCGTGTTTGTTCGACGTTTCATTGAAGCAATGCGGGGGTAGAATAGCCGCCATGTTTTAAAATCCTTTATTTACAAGTTAAGGCCATGACAATTTTCTTTTGAACTCCAATGCCAATATTAAAAGATCGTTAAGACTTTCATGACATCTGTGAAATCACAGCTAACGAATTTCCCGGTAGATTCCACTGTATATTAGTACCGTACGCATTTTTGGCAGGGTGCCAATTGCAGTTCGCGCGATACTTTAGTTCGGCGGTCGGCAACCTTTTGGAAGGAAAGGGCGACAAAATAAACTAAAGTTGGGCTACACTTGTAATATTTACCCTAGAAGCCAAATATACCTACATATAATTGGTCATGTACCATAGAAAAAATGAAAATGGGCGGCGAGAAGCGAGTTCTTAAGGCTGAATCTACACTATACGCCGTATATTTTACGGTCAAGCGCGGACCGTTCATGAATTTATTTTGACTAATGATGGCCCATTGGTCGAAATTCGACTGCAATAAATTTTAATATCTTGTTGACAAGGACGCCATCTTCATTTCTCAAGACCAAAAACTTTGTTTCCTGAATAGTTAGTGCGCCTCTTTTTTTGTTATCATTAATATATTTGTTTGTGTGTGTCAAATGCATTGTAGTGTGGGTAATGTTTTATTTATATATTTAATGTACTGTATATACATTATTATTGAAGAATATTAGCGTTCTGTATTTCTCCTACATATAAACTATAATTGTGCCAAATTTTTTGCTCCTCCGCTAGCGCAATTTTCGTAAAAATGGGTCCAAAGCTTTGTCACCACGTATTAATATAAAGATTTTCAAGAGATTCACGGGCGGCAAGAAAGTCATCGGCAGACCGAAGGTTGCCGACCGGTGCTTTAGTTCATTAGAATTTAAATAAATCTCAAATAATTCGCCACCATCAGAGTCGTCTCATTATCGACGGAAGTATGAATCACGCTTTGTACGAAGACACTTTTGTCATGAATGAGTTGTTTCGATTTGATCTTGAATATTACGTTGAAGTAATCAGCGGTCTTAGTCATTGGTAGAACATTTTGTAAATACAGATGATATCCGTTATTTTCAAGAAATATTGCCATGGAAATTCCAACCAGGCTGCTGATTATATATCTCAGTTGCCAACACATTGTTCGGGTACACATCCTATACTTATCTCTTTTTTTATGATATTGGAAAGCAAACAAGCAGACGGATTTCCTGATGGTAAGAAATTCCCGCCGCCTAGAGACACCAAAGGTGGTAATGGTGCGTTGCCAACCTGAGGCCGGGATGTTAGGCCTTGAGCAGAAGTAAGTTTACCGGCTACACGTCAACGGCAAGCATTAGACGTTATGGCGGCAGGAATAGGTATGGCGGTGGTCCCAGCCGGGTGAGTTGCTACGAAACTCTCCCACCTAGTAAGATGCCACGGTGCTAGTGACGGTAAGCCTATTCTCGCCTTTTACGAGATGCCTGGCAGGAAGGCAGATGGTCTATTTTGCAAAGTAGCCCGGACCAACACGGGAAATTGATGCATTAACAAACAAACTGTAAAAACTTTTAAGTTTAGAGAAATTTTAAATTTTAAATAAAACTTTAAACTTTTAAACTTAAAAACTTTTAAATTTATGCCAATATTTTTTTCTAAAATACCTTTATATCGTATATGATTGTTTATTACAAATAATGGAAAAAAAATGAACCTTCAGAAGATCATTTGTTTGTCTGTCATTGTTAATGTGACTCATCGACTGCCGTGACTGGTGCCTAAGGACCCGTCAATCATGTATCTAGGGCACCGAAACTATTCCGGAATCCGCGCGGAGGTATCACATGATATAGCCACTGGATGAGATATGATTTACAGCTCAATACAGTGTAATCCTAATTTAACGAACCTCAATAAAACTAATTTGATAATGTCAATAAAACTTTCGTAGCCTTATATTTTTAGTAATGTTTTTTTGAAGTGAAAACTTTTTAACGGCGTTGCGAACTTTTTGTGGAATGGGTAAAAATTTCTAAACTCGCGTCAGGATACGTGACCTGAAATTTCGTGAGACGAAAATTCGTAAGGCGGCGCAGGGCGCTTGCGCGAATGTTCGTGTTGTCATGTTTGGGGACGATAGCGCAATAAATGAATATTGTATTCTACCACATAAACTATAGTACTTTCATACTGATATTTAAAGCAATTTGTGCAAAATTATTGCCTTACTATTCCAAAATGCACAACGTTAATACACAAATTTTTACTTCTGCCGGCACTTCAGTCATCGGTTGCGGTCACCAGCTGGTTGTATCCAGCCACTCCCCGCGACTTTGTCCACCAGGTGGGAGGTCGTCCAACATTACGTCCTCCGGTGCGGGGCCACCACTCGAGAGCCTTTCTTCCCCAGCGGTTGTCAGTTCTGCGAGCAATGTGGCCTGCCCATTGGCACTTTAGCTTGCTGAATCTCTGAATTATGTTGGTTGCCTTCGTTCTCTTGCGGATCACCGAATTACGGATCATATCACCGAGCATAGCTCTCTCTATAGCACTCTGAGCGAGTCTGAGATTATTTAAGAGGCCAACATTTAACGACCAAGTTCAATGTCATCACCGGTAACACACACTGGTCAAAGATTTTCGACCTTAGGCTCTGCGGTAATTTGGACAAGTTACCCTCTAACTTTCCGAACGCTGCCAATCCAATTTGGAATCGGCGATAGACCTCTTTGATAAGTGATTTCTTCGGTCTGATCCCCGGGTCAGGCAACCAAAAGAAATATGCATTTGTTTCAATTTTCTAATAAAAAAACAACGTTTCCCCGAATTGGTAACATGCCTTAATGGCGATAGACTTGCCACCTATCACATTAAGGGACTTAGTGTCCTAGGCTAGTCGTGGGTGACCTAGTTGTACCCGTGCCTAACTTTTTGTAGATATGGGCGTGAAGATATGCTACTTTCCTTTTTATTTTTACTCCATAATAAACCCTATTGTAACAAATTACGTGGTAAAACAAATACTTTTAAATCCACTTTTATCAAAAATCTAGTGCAATTAGATCACCAGTGTAACCTCCTGCTAACATGTCCCTTTGTTCCATTTTAAAGAGGTCAGTATTAGACAGGTAAGCTTGACATTTCAATGGGACGCCTACATCAATGTTATGATACTCCTGGGGTACTTAAAAGTACGCCCTCATAACATTACCCGTATTAAAACTTTTAACCGAGTGTTTGTAGTAAGCCATCTCCATTTAAATACATTACATAAATCAGTTTGTTTAATACTATTTAATTTGCCCCCTTACAATAGTAGGGGATCCCAAAAGGGGATTTTTGGAGTAACTCAGGCGTGTCAGATTAAGATATGGGAGATACCCTGTACCATTGTTAAACATCTCTATAATGTATCAAATCTCTATATAGAGACGCGCATGTAGGGTTGTCTAATTTTTTTGCTTGAAAATATACTCGAGCGTGTCAGATTAAAGTATGACGGGCTTATTACATGCCAATAAGTCAATGTTTGAATTTTCTGATGATTTGAACAAGATATACAGAATAGGAGGTTCAGAAACTTTCAAAAACTAAGTCATATGTGTAAATTGTCGATTACAGCAATCTGTCTGATTGACATATTTCTGTCATCGGAGACACATTAAGCATATAGATTGTTAATATCTGATGAGTTCGGCTATGATCAAGTGACTGGGATTGCTATTTTAGCTTCCACACACTTAACGCACCACTAAAAAGAAAAACCTTACATGATCTTTTTTACTCTCCACTATTTAATCGACAAAGTGCAATCGGTCCCAATGACGCTGGAGTTACTACACATTTAGCATTGCGGGCTCCCCTACTACAACTGTACAAGACGTAACGGATAGATTTTCATATTATTCACTGGAAAATTATGTTCAGTCTATATAAAAAGAGTAGAAATGTATATCGAAACATTAATACGATGAGAACACGTCGAAACCGCCTTTAGGAGTGTACTAACACTATCTAAACCTTTGTTTACTACTAGTTTGAATAAATTAGTGAACATCCTTCAAAGGAGTTTTTATTTTTTTATTATATTTTTTATGATATTGGAAGGCAAAAAAGCAGACGGATTTCCTGGTGGTAAGAAATTCACGCCGCCTAGAGACACCAAAGGCGGTAATGGTGCGTTGCCAACCTGAGGCCGAGATGGTAGGCCTCGAGCAAAAGAAAGTTTGCCGGCTACCTTATCCTCTGGAGCGAAACACGTCATGACGTTATGGCGGCAGAAATAGGTAAGGCGGTGGTACCAATCAGGGCGAGTCGCTGCTAAACTCTACCACCTAGTCAGATGTCACGGTGTTAGTAATAGTGAGCCTATGCTCACCTTTTACGAGCTGCCTGGCAAGGAAGGCAAATGGTCCATTCTACAAAGGAGCCCGGACCAACACTGGGAAATATAATAATATATGATTAATAATATATAGATATGATCATTATATAAAATATGATTAAAATATTTTTAAGAATTTTAGAAAAAACAAACGAGAATTCAAAAAGTAATTAAAGATAAAAAACGTTTACTCTGACATATTTATAGAAACAGCTCTTTTATAAAAATATGTAAAAATATGTTCTGACAATTAACTCGTTTCTTCACAATGCTGTGAAAAATTGTATCCTTTGGAATACATTTTAGTGAAGTTGAGGTAGAAAATATATGAATGTAGAGAACATTCTTTTGCAGACGCTCTTACGGGGACAATGGAAACACATTTTGAAGGTACTTTCTGTATTGGGGTCACGACCCTTAAGAGCATAAGTTTGTAACAAAAATATACGTGGCTAGCTTTTACTTGCTATTTATTCCCAGTAGCTTTGAGAAGACTTGTATGATAAGCCAAAATAATATAGGATAATGTTGGGAAGCTTAGGAGTTACTTTGGCCTTCCGGTTTCATCATCAGATCCATATTATAATAATCTTGTATTGTACGATTTTAACATTCTTGCAAAATTTCAGCTCAATCGATAAACGGAGAGTAGATAAAATTCAAGTTGCAAGATGCCACCTTGACTAACATTTAACGTTGCAAGTTAAACATGAAATGTAATAAAGCCTATCGCCTCTGTGGTCTAGCGGTTCAGTTGTTGGACTTGACTGCATGAGGTCCCGGGTTCGAATCCCGGGTCGGGCAACAAAAAGGAACAAATGGATTTTTCTAATTTTCTAATAAAAAAAATGTTGCTCGGGATAGGATATGTGCCCGGTTGGCGATAGGCTTGCCACCTATCACATTATGGGACTTAGTATCTTCGGCTAGTCGTGGCTACCCTGGTTGTGCTTCTGCCTACCTCTTCAGGGATATGGGCGTGAAGATACTTTTTTTTAATAAAGCTGCAAAAATCGACTTCAACATTTCATTCAGGTCGCGATTTCATAATTCATTTTTTACAAGATATCAAAAGTTTCCGAAATGGTCCCACATAAATTTCATCAACATCCCAGATTATACTTAATAGTACATTTTTCCCTTATTTTTTTAAGATAAGGTCATCAAGCTAAGAAAAAAGCTGTTCTGATGGTATGAGAAAATCATGATCTGCAGACACTTAGATGTTTAGACTATTGTCTAAGTACCGGCTACTCTCCAGACAGGAATATAAGCTTGCCAAATATTGTCAATATGGTGGCTTGTCTATTACGAGTTTTATAAAAAACATGAAATCTTAACTAGTCCAAAGTTCGATCTTGTCCAACATAAATATGCACATGTGACAAAATCCAAAATATATTTACAGTAAAAATGTTACATACGCAAACGCATGTTCGGTAACCCCAAAATATACACATAACGTAGCCAAAAACCAATATCATGTCAGCTTCTAAACGTAAAAATCTGCATTGTAGTTAGTCCATTCTTTCAAAAAAAAATGTGTACTTTGTGAGAAAAGGTAAATTGTTATTAATAATTTTCTCAAATATACCTAAACAAAGTAAAATAATTAAAAGTCAGTTAGTTCGGTGTCCCCAATAACAAGAGAGAATGGTAAAATAAAAGAAAGAAATAGTATGAAGTATGGACGTGCGAGAAGCATAAAAGCGAAACATAAAATAAAGTGAGAAGCTAGATGTAACCCTGGAATGTCTCCTGATAAACCCATCGAGATTAGATTCGTCGTAATTTATTTGTTCATATTTTCTGATGACAAGGACTTGATGACAACGGCCTGATTTTCATCAGGCCGTTGTCATCAGCATTGGGCGTGAAAATGCTGCTGCTGCTGTTAACTACTTATTTAGTCAATGTCAAGTACGGGACCAAATGAAATCTGTTTAATTAATCTTTTAACTTCAAGTTCGGTAAATTTAATAAATCACATTTGTCATATTATATCAATCTTAGTAAGTATCTGTCAAAATAAGTACGTAAATTGCATTATGTCAAATTCAAATTCAAATTCAAAATAGCTTTTATTACGTAGATCTATATAAAGATTCTTGTAACGCGTTTATATAATTCTAAAAACTACCACCGGATCGGAACGCGGCCACTCACTGAGAAGATCCGGCGAAAGAAACTCAGAGGGCTTGTCTTTTTTCTTATAAATCTAATTTACAAAAGTTTATTATTTTTTGTGAATATAATTTGCAGAGATTGGCATGAGGAGCAATTAATCTCAAGCATTTCTGTCTTCTAAATATTCTGAAATCTTATAATAACGCTTACCATACAACTTTATCTTAATACATTTTTTAAATTAATTAAATGGTAAGTCTCTAATATGCTCGGGAAGTTTATTGTAAAAACGTATACATTGGCCCATGAAAGAATAACTGATTCTGTGGAGACGAGATTTATGCACAACAAGATTGTTTTTATTCCTTGTGTTTACAGCATATACATCACAATTTTTCTTAAACAAACTTATATTTTTATAGACATATATCAAGTTTTCAAAATTATATTGAGAAGTCACCGTTGGAATTTTTATTTCTTTAAATTTTTCCCTGAGGGAAACTCTTGGGCCTAAATTATAAATTGCCCGTATAGCCCTCTTTTGCACGACAAATATTGTGTTTACCTCGGCCGAGCTTTCCCAGAGAAGTCAACATTATCACAAAATTAATCGGAAGGTAAGGTAGCCGGTAAGCTTACTTTTGCATCCGTCTGCTTGTTTGCCTTCCAATATCCTAATATAATAACACATTTTTTTTAAATGAAAAAGTTAAGCAAATGTACCTTCAACCTTTGTACAAAGACATAAATTAAAAAGTCGTTGTGTCAAATTCGGATGAAGTGTCAAATTCTGATGTGTCAAAAGTGTTTTATTAGATTGGCGCAACTTCAACGAGGTGCGGTGATGGACCACCGACCATATTCGGAATAGAAAACCATTTAAATTAATCCCGCGCTAATAAGCTGTTTGAATGCTATTTTGGTTGATACGATTGGCCTATATGTTTCGAGTTTCGATCAGATCAATACATATGGCTCATCTAGACGTGTGTATTTGGGTTAGAAAAATATGCGGTTGAATGTGTCGAAATGGGACGGTCAGCCCTTTCTTCCGCGTTTCGGTTGCCAAATATTATACAATGTTCCACAATAATAAAAACAATAAAACAGTCATAAAACTGGGTTTAAAATGAACCAGGCATTATTGTATCACCTGGACCATTTGTTATATAAAATACATAAACCGTTGAAGTTTTGATTTAAAAGCCATTTCGAATGACCAAGGAAAATCATAAACGATAATGGTATCACAAATTGAATTATTTGCTAAACGTTTTATAAATATATGTCATCTTTGTTTATGATTTAAGAAGGTGAACAATATTTTCGGTGACACATATTACACATATTGGCTCGATTAAAGTATTTTCCCAAAATCATTCTTTCTTCCGTTTGTAATCCGAATGATGACACGTATTACACATATTGGCTCGATTAAATTTCTTTCCCGAAATCATTCTTCCCTTTTCATACAAATACACCGGTTTCTGATTGTTCGGAGACTCTTAACATCCCCTTTGGATAACAGTCGAGCGATTTGACTATGGAAAGTCCTGACTTTCCTAACCTAACCTGTTAGGTTTCCCCGGATGCCTACAATCAACCACAATTTAAACTTGTGTACATCTTTAGGAACATTTCATTTTAATGACATTAGACGGCACACAAGCAGATGGATTTCCTGATGATAAGAAATGTATGCTGCCTAGAATCACCAAAGGCGCAATAGTGCGTTACCAACCTGAGGTCGAAATGTTAGGCCTCGAGCGAAAGTAAGTTTACCTACCTCATCCTCCTCACCGGAACACCTCAACGGCAAGTAATGACGTTATGGTGGCAGGAATAGGTAAGGCGGTGGTACTAATCCGGGCGAGTCGATATGAAACCTATTTAGACTTCATGGTGTTAATGACAGTTAGCCTATGCTTACCTTTTACGAGCTGCCTGGCAGGAGGGCAGATGGACTATTTTGAAAAGAAGCCTGGACCAACACGGGGAATAGTTATAAACATTCGCAATTACTTAGTTGACAGGTTTGTAAAAGTATAGCCCTTATGGCTCACTGAGTTGCAAGAACGAAGACTTCACTCTTCTTTGTTCACTCATAGCAGTTAAAATTTTAAGTGAATTTCAGAGCACCCTTCCAGAATACCAACGTTGTTCCGTTAACTTTACCGTTTTCCTTCGTGAGAACCTTATAGAAGCAATAATTAACATTAAAATAATATTGTTCGTAAAATTGCTTCATTCGTGCAGCCGTGAGAATCCTATTCATATTATAAATACGAAAGTTTGTCTGTTCATTTGTTACTTCTTCACCCAAAAACTGCAGAACCGATTTTCGTGAAATTTGGCACACACCTAGTAACTTGGATGGAATATTTTTCATCCTGTAACAATTTTGGGAACCTTTGGAACCACGCCGGCAATGCTTCGGGCAATAGCTAGTTATATACACTTAATAATCGGTTTTCGGTATTTCCGAATACGTATACTTTATGAAAAACATGAAAGCTTCAATACGATTTATTCTGAACGTGTTACTTATAAAATATATTTTATTCATTTTCACATTCAAATAAAATCAAGAGCTTTCCTGTGAAGGTGTCACCGACCTTTTTATATTGCAAAAGAAAATAACATCAATATGTAACAAAACCTTCATTTTTATTTCTACCTGAAGTATTCGCTTTTATTAGAAAATTCTCAAAAAATACAATCCTACTTGTGATAAGAAACGATAACGTTCGTAATTATTTCTCTTTTCAGTAGACTTCAATATTTAGGGCGATTTTTTAACAAACTAAACTAGTTTAAACTAACTTAAGTAGTAAACTGGTAACTGGTAACGGCGTTAACAGATAAGAAAGGAATTAAAATTTTCGCCACGAGACTTGAATCCTCAGTAGCTCAAATGGGTAAGGAAAGTAATCCTCAGCTTGAGAAGAAAGGTTACAGGTTCCAATACCATCTGGGGCGGTTTTTTTCTTTCTTTAAAATTTATAGTAACTAAAATAGTAATTGTTTATTGATCCAAATTTGCTAAATTGACATTTTTGAACTTAAGATAAACGTGTTTGTGTATTTTGTGATAAGTATAGCACCTTCGGACACAATATGTACTCTACGTACTCGTACACCATATTCGTTAATAAAAGGTACAAAGTCATTTTAGCTAACAATTAGTAGGGTTACTATTGAATCTCGATTTGATGCAAATTGGAATCGAAAAATCGTTATAGGTACTCTTGAACGTAATACTATCAATTTATTAACATTAAGTTAGCAAAAGCAATTTATTATTTTATCGGGTTTGTTAATTTTTTGGAATAAATGTTAATAATCTCAAAAGTAGGTACCTAAATACCTAATCAGTGTCCAAAAATTAACTAAAATGACATATCCGATTCCAATTTCCAATTCACATGACATCGAGATTCCAGTATACTACCTCTCACTCACCTTATATGGGCGATCAGCTTTTTTTTATACATTTTAATTCACGAGAACGAAAGTGTCTGTAGAGAACATGTGTCCAGACCTAACACTAAAAAAGAGGAGGCTATCGATTCGATTGCACGTTTTTTTGTATGTTTATTACGCGACAGTCAAACAATTTTGACGGTTTTTTGAGGTGATTCCGTATTAATTTTATCCATTTGCTAATTTTTCCCCGTGTTGGACCGGGCTCCTTCGCAGAATAGACCATCTGCCTTCCTGCCAGGCAGCTCGTAAAAGGCGAGCATAGGCTTACCGTCACTAATACCGTGAAATCTGACTAGGTGGTCGAGTTTCGCAGCGACTCACCTGGATTGGTACCACCGCTTTACCTATTCCTGCGGACATAACGTCACGTCGTGTTCCGGTTTGGAGGGTAAGGTAGCCGGTAAACTTACTTTTGCTCGAGGCCTAACATCCCGGCCTCCGGTTGGCAACGCACCATTACCACCTTTGGTGTCTCTAGGCGGCGTGAATTTCTTACCATCAGGAAATCCGTCTGCTTGTTTGCCTTCCAATATCATAAAAAAATATCTGACTATTCGCTTTTGATACTTAATAAGGCATGGTTTTTCACTTAACATTATTATAGCTATCTTTTGGAAAAAGGATTACCAAATTGCGATGTCGTCGTTGATACTGCAATACCGCGTAAATAACAACAGATAATACCGCGTAACTTAGACATGACAAATTTTACAGGAGAGCGTAAAAACTGTATACCTTCTCCGTTACTAATCAAATACATGTCTGAACTTTAGGTTATTTAGAAAAGAGTATTAGTTGATATATGTAATAATATTTAAAGCAATCTAATTGTATATATAGCACCAAAATACACTTACGCTGTTTTAAATTTTACTGGGTGGTGGTAATTTTAGATTTCTTGGCACTTACGCGGAATTGGAGAGAAAATAAAATTGTACAGTATTATTTTAAAAAAGTAATATTCACTTATTTATTAGTCTCAAAATATCAAATTTGGTAGTTTCTAGCTTAAATCAGTCTCATCATTAATACTTAATAGTTATTTACTATCATAACTAAATAATTTCACCACATAACTTGAA
>NJDC01012510.1:24349-39929 GCA_002245475.1 Calephelis virginiensis | reverse complement strand
GATAAGTTGCTACACAGAATTCTACCACCAGTGGTCTTGTTGGTAATGGCTCGTTTCGCCTTGCTCGACTCTTATGAGGCAGGTAGGACGGCAGATGGTCTTTTCTAGATAGAATATCCAGACCAACACAGAGCCTTACTACATGCCTTACTGTTACATTAGAAAGGGTAGATCGTAATGGTTAGAGACTGAACTTAACCGTCCATTAGGTAATTGGCGCATAGCACTTCT
The DNA here is from genome assembly GCA_002245475.1 of Calephelis virginiensis. Lineage (NCBI taxonomy): Eukaryota > Metazoa > Arthropoda > Insecta > Lepidoptera > Riodinidae > Calephelis > Calephelis virginiensis. The sequence continues at coordinate 39,698 of NJDC01012510.1, read as the reverse complement.
GAGTCCAGATCACAGCTCAGGTATAACAAATAACAATTAATGACATTATTAGTTGTGTTCGTAATTAATTACACTATCGGAAAGTAAAGATTATATTGCGACATATCTTGCGCTTGTGCCAAGACATACTTGGCAATTGGCATACCGCGGGGTTGTTAGACTGGTTGTCCACCAACGCCGTCAGCGAAACGTCACAGAACAAAGTTTCATACATTCTCCCCGCTTTAGTCCGGGTACGCTGATTAGAATAGACCATGTGTCTCTCTGTCAGGCAGCTCGTAAGAGGCGAGCACATGCCAAAATATAGGTCATTACCAACTAGACCACTGGTGGTCGAGTGCTGTGGAGCAGCTTGCCCTGGTAGGGAGCCCCTGCCTTGCCCATTTCTGTCATGTTCGGTGTGGAGGGTACGGCAGTCGGTACAATTGAAAAAAATGCCTGCCATCCCGGCCTCAAGACAGCGATATCTGTGGCGTGTATAGGCGGTTGTCTCTTACCATCAGGAAAGCCGTGTGCTTGTTCGCTAACCTTTAAACCTTCAAAAGAACTATCACTAAGCTCGTCATGAGTTTATCCAGACCGCGCCTTTCATTAGTGCGCGTGCTGCGTGCGTGCGTGCGTGCGTGCGTGCGTGCGTGCGTGCGTGCGTGTGTGTATATGTGTGTGTGTGTATGTGTGCCTGTGTAAATGTGTATAAATCGTATAAATAAATAATAATATAATTAAATATAAAACACACTGCTACGAAATCAAAATATTTTACTGTCCATATAACCCTATAGCGTTACAAAGATGCAAATGTAATGTGTATTTTTTTTTCTGTATATGAAATTTTAATTATTGTTAATTTTATTTAAATTTAAGAATTTGTTTTGTAATTGTTAAAAAATATATCTGTTAATAAACACAATGTGTGTTTGTATACTAATATTATCAAAATAAGAATAAAATATGTATTGTTAACTAACTAACTAACTAACCGTCCGTCTGTAGTTCGCCGAACTTCGTTCCACCAGTTGCTATTTATTTGAGAAAATTTTATTTGTTGGTTTTCCTCGTTACATTGCAGATTTTATTTTATTCTTATCTTTTAAATCTTCCCTGGACTTGAACAAATAATTTAAAATCAAAATTAGCCAAATCGTTTCAGGCGTTCTCGAGTTTTATCGATACTAACGAACAGCAATTATTTTTTTATATATACTAGCTATCTCGTCGAACTTCGTTTAACCCGTTCAGTTTGTTGGGGAAAAATTAAATTGTTGTTTTTTCCCTTTTTTCGCAAATTTTCTTATTTACTCATCTTTTAAACCTTCCCTGGACGTGAACAAATAATTCAAAACAAAAACTAGCCAAATCGTTTTAACCGTTCTCGAGTTTTAGCCAGACTAACGACGCCAGACGGTGCGAATGCAGTGCAACAGCGAGTTGCTGCGGCGCGGCGTCCTGTATGTAAATATCAATGCTATGCTAGATAGTGCGTTCTGGAGCCGCTCTGTATGGCTTCTCGCTTAGGGTTTTTCTACAAGAGCTGACCAAAACGTTTCTTCTTCCAGCACTGGTACAAACCAGCGACGGTTTCAGCTAAAACCGAACGTAAGAAGCGGCCATTACCCTCCCGTGCCGACCAGGTGAAGACCCTACAAGCTGGTCACGAGTATGACGTGCTTATCATCGGTGGGGGCGCCACTGGCGCAGGGTGTGCACTTGATGCAGTCACAAGAGGTAAAGACGAATTATGAGCAAGTTTGTTATAGTTTAGTTTCATTGTTAATAGTTTGAATTGTGACCATAGAAAAGGCGCTTGGTTTATGTACCTTGCCCCTTAACTAAAAAAAAAAAAATTAGTATCATCGTCTCTGTGGTCCAGCAGTTCTTCAAACTTGACTTTTGAAGGTCCTTGGCTCGATCTTCGGGTCGGGTAGCAACAAAAAAGTAAAAATGTTTATCTTCAATTTTCTAACAAAAAACGTTGCCCAGGATTAGTATGCGCCCGGTTGGCAATAGGCTTGTCGCCTATCATGTGTGTACTAGATTTGACTTCGTCTATATCTTCGGGGATATGGACGTGTAGATACTTTTTTATCATTCATATGACTACAGTTATTCTTAAATTATACTTCCATCACATTGACACCACAGACACAGTAAAAAGGCTAAAAAGTACAAAGCCGAATGAATGAACTAGTGTAGTGTACCTAGTACCAAAACAAATTAATAATTAATGTTCACAATACAGATGTGATTTATGTTTAGAGATATTAAGTTGAGGGTCTAATACTTAGAGACATTATTTAATAAATTCAGTGAAATGAAAATTACTCATTAGTATAGACCAATGAGTACTTTTCATTTCAGTGCCTCTATATCCTATAGCTTATAGACGCCATCGTTATAAAGAATAAACGATAACGCACACTTCGATGGGCGGCACCGAAGAGCAATAATCCGCTTAGATCGCTTTCTTATAATATTTTATATGGTGCATCGCACACTATGCCGGGCCGCATCGCATAATCGTATCAAAGGCAAAGCCCCGCTATCCTTAAGAGGCTTTACTGCTAAGAGATTTCTTTTTTCTTTCTTCCTTTAAGTTTTGGCCTTCACGTTAGTATTTAGCCATTAGTCAAGTAGAAATTTGCATTAAATGTTATATTAATGTCAATTCATTTTAATTAGTCATCAGTCGTAAGTCGTCAATAAGTCATGTCAGGCTCTTGGGTAAAGCGGTGGCCTTTTTACACAAGCTCATGTAACGAGATTTGGCGGCAACGATAAAATATACTATACGCTAATTTCTTTATGATTATTTCATTTGTGCACTTTTACTGATCAAAATTGTACAAAATGCCACCAAAATTGACTAATTTCACTCAATATTAACACGAAATTCAATAATTATGACAAAACTTCAACCATCTTTTCTCTCGATGGCGCCAAAACTCTCTCTAAGAGAGTTATATAGAAAAAAAATTAAGCTTAGTAAAACTGCAAAAACCGACTCCCTACTATTTCATTGGGTACCACGTCGCGAGTTGATAATTCTTTTTTCGAAAAGTAGCTAATTTTATCAACATCCTGCTAATAGTTTTTGAGTTACACTCAATAATGCGTACATTTTTCGTAGGTAACAAATGTATGCACTTAATAGTATAACTAAAAAACCACTAGGGTAATCACGTTAAAATAATATTGGAATTATGGGCTATTGTTCTAAAAAAGAACCATCAAAATCGGTTAGCTACTGACCGAGTTATTTTGTAACAAACATACAAAAAAACATGAGAAATAACCATTCAGTCGAATCGAGAACCTCTTTTTTTAGTGTCAGTTAAAAAAACTCGTTGCTAAGCACTTAGTTTTAAGTTAAATATGTTGCATTATGGAACCGACAAACTCAATGATAAGATGTAGTTATCTGATACATCGAAATTAACATTTATATCAGTGATGCTTTCATCGATGACCAAATCCTCAAAGTTGCCAAAGAGATATCCATTTAATAAACCTTCGTTGCTATATTATATATATATATGCTACTGATCCGATTGTACTGACTGAATGATATAGGTTTATGAATGGACTAATAATAATATGACCAATAACACATTTTGATAATTTCTCATTTACGTAACAAAATTTAATCGTGTCTGTGGTTAAGCGGTCCGATGTTGAACATCATAGAACCAGGTTCGATTCTCGGGTCGGGCAATAAATATAAATTATATTTTTTTAAATTTTCTAATAAAAAAAACAACGTTTAAAGTTCGTTTATCACATTGTATGATTAAGTGTCGTGGGGCCCTGGTAGCTCCTCTGCCTTCTGCTTCGAGGATCTGGATGTGAAGATACTTTTTTTTAAAAAAACCTCTGTGTTAAAATTATTTCATTATATAAAGAGTTCATCGATTAAACAACAAAATTACCCTTTTACCCTTATTTATACATTTATATATTTTTTTAATTTTTTACCTACATACTTCATTTTTGTTATCTACCAATATATTTAATGTAATGTAATGTAATACTAGGTGGTAGAGTTTCGCAGCGACTCACCCGAATTGGTACCACCGCCTTACCTATTCCTGCCACCATAATGTCATGGCGTGTTCCGGTTTGGAGGGTAAGGTAGCCGGTAAACTTACTTTTGCTCGAGGCCTAACATCCCGGCCTCAGGTTGCCAACGCACCATTCCCACCTTTGGTGTCTCTAGGCGGCGTGAATTTCTTACCATCTGGAAATCCATCTGCTTGTTTGCTTTCCAATATCATAAATTTTTTTTTTTTCATTAGAACTTTCTCCTGACAATAACTAACACAACAAAATAAGAATTAGCAAAATTGGTCCATCGCTTCAGGCGTAATGTCATTCGATTTAATTTAAAAAGATTTTTTTTAATATTTTATCGCATCTGTGGTCTAGCGCTCCGGTCTCGGGCTTGACTTCTTGAGGTCCCGGGTTCGATCCCCGGGTCGGGCTACAAAAAATATTAGAAAATGCATATTTTTAATTTTCTTATAAAGATAACGTTGCTAGGTATAGAATATGTGCCCAGTTGGCGATAGGCTTGCCACCTAACTCAATGTGGGGCTTAGTGTCTTTGGCTGGTCGTGGGTGCCCTGGTTATGCCTCTGCCTACCTCTTCGGGGATATGGGCGTGAAGATACTTTGAGATTTTTTTATAATTTTTAGGATTACGTACGGCATGCGTGGAAGCGGATGACTTTGCAAGCGGTACATCCAGTAGAAGCACCAAACTCATCCACGGCGGGGTGAGATATCTTCAGACGGCTATCTTGCGCCTGGACTACGAGCAGTACAAAATGGTGAAGGAAGCTCTACACGAGCGGGCTAATATGCTGGAAGTGGCACCATACTTAACCAGGCCTTTGCCTATTTTGTTACCAGTTTACAAGTAAGTTTTATTTTACACTAGTTCTCGCCCAGTGCTTAACGAGCGTTTTAAATTTATTTAGTTCTCCGACAGAAGTCCGCGGAGATATCAGGATATAAACTATCCTTTTAAGTTACATAAAATTTTATGCAGGTATGTATTTTAATCAAAATCGGTTTAGTGGTTTCAGAGTTTAACCGAACGTACGACGTGACACGAGATGTTTATCTATACTAATATTATAAAGAGGAAAGATTTGATTTTTTGTTTGTTTGTTTGTGATAAATAGGCTCCGAAACTATTGGACCGATTTCAAAAATTCTTTCACCGTTAGAATGTTACATATTCCTTAGTGACATAGGCTTTGTTTCATCAAAATCGGTGCAGTAGAAACCAAGTTTCGCTGGCGAAGCTGCGTAGTGTATTGATAAACTGAACTACTGGTTTATCGGTATCCGCTTATTTATGGTCAAGATGTTACGCTTAATATAAACCATTTATGAAAGTATGGCACATGCGTAATTTTTGTCGTCATCTGCGCCAAAATATATGGACATCTCTTTTCCTTATTTTGTAGTAAGAGACAACCGTGTGGCCTATAGAAACACATATTAATTAGGCTTATTGTGTAATTTAGCCGCTAATTTTACTGCACCTAAATCATATTATCGCCTCTGTGGTCTAGCGATCTGGGTGTTAGACTTGACTGCATGAGGTTCCGGGTTCGAATCCCGGGTCGTCCAACAAAAAGAAAATTGGATTTTTCCAATTTTCTAATAATGAAATGTTGGTCCGGATTGGAAATGTGCCCGGTTGGCGATAGGCTTGCCACCTATCAAATTGTGGGACTTAGTGTCTTCGGCTAGTCGTGGGTGCCCTGGTTGTGCCTCTGCCTACCTCTTCGGGGATATGGGCGTGAAGATACTTTAGTCTAAATTATATTCAAATTTTCATAAAATATAATCAATTTTTTTACTCCAAATCTAGTGTTAGACCAGAAACCGTATATATCGTTAATATTAATAAAATAGGTTATTATACAATAATAATAGTAATATAATATAAAATTGATTATTATAAATTTAGTGATGTTGTTACGTTAAAAGTCTCATCGACCTCTAAGAGACAGAACTCACGGAGCGATTTTTACCCGCGCCCGAGGTTTTGCGAGACGCTCACGAGACGAAAGACGTTGAAGTTATTGCCCGAAAACTTGGCGGTTGATAATCGCGCCGCCAGCGGTTGCGGTTAAATAATCAGTACAAATAGTACAAAATGGTCGCCCGCCAAGCGACCGCAGAGCGCGCGGTTGCAACCCGCCGAAGCAGCGGGCGAATGCCGCCTGCACGATAGACGGGCAGATGACCGCCGTCGCGGTAGCTGCAAACAACTGCAGGCGCTGCGGGCGAAAATCGCGTCGTGAAATGTGAACTTACGTTTTGCATATAAATCTTACATATACATACATATATCTTAAATTACATTCTACGGGATCTGCGGGCCCGCAACCGCCGCGGGCGCGGGTTTTCGCCTTGAGTTCTGTCTCTAAGATGGATATAAAATACCTACGAAAAAAGCTTGCCATTGGCTACAAAATATGAGTGCCATTCTGACAATATAATGCTGTTCAGAAAAAGAAGAGTATCGATATCAGTGACGATTGATAGTAAAGTTTAGGTAAATAGATAAGAATTATTATTTACCTACCGAATGAAATTGCAACTATCAACTTACTTGGCGCTACTTCATTAGCTTATAAATAGGGAAATGTAATGAAAAGAAAGAAATAATATTTGTTTACTTTTCACCAGCACATTTTTTTATATTGTGGTGTGCAAATATGTTTATTATTTATATAAGTTAACTCTTTATATTTATTACAAGATTTATTGTCATTATAAAAAAAGTGATCAGATTACATTCAAACCACTTTCTTTACTTTAATGTGAGCACTTGAAAGAATTCATATTACGATAAACTGTGATTGATATTTTCGATGGCAAATATACTTTTCTATAAAAGTAAAATAAAATTTGGACAATTGTAATAGTACATCACTAAAAAATATGGCGCTCTTCGCAAGAATGAGGACTGTCATGACGTCACTTTCAATCGACAAACATGTCATTACCTCTTTCGGCGTATATAATATCAAAATTTCTTAAAAAGAGACAAAGAGATGTTGTTAAGTTATATGTCGATCCAAATTTGCTATAGAACATTGTTGTACTTCTTTGTGTATTCCTTTTTCTACGAAAAGTCTTAAATGATTGTATTGAATTTATAATCTTAGCCGAGTCGAAAAAGATTCGCAACTCGTTTTTAAGTGTTTTTGTATGTTTGGTACGTAATTATTACACCAATTTTTAATGGAATTTTTCATAAGATAGGAAATGATTCGGAGGTGGTCTCTTACAAGTTTGATCCAAACCCAATAGTAATTATAAGAACTGTTAATTGATTATAATAAAAATAATAAAACACACATTAAATTTTTCATTGTAGATGGTGGCAAGTACCCTACTACTGGTTTGGTATTAAAATGTACGATTTGGTTGCGGGTGATAGAAATCTGAAGAGCTCTTACTACCTCTCCAAGAAGAACACACTAGAGCTATTTCCCATGTTGAAGTCAGACAACTTATGTGGAGGAATTGTATATTATGATGGTACTGTATACTTACCTACTTATAAAACTATTAGATTTTAAAAAGTCAGGGTAGTGTTGGAGATGTGACGACGTTATTGCTTTTTAATAGTTAATCTAGTAATTTAGACATTGCTGGAGACAGTCAACTGGATTTTAAAAACTAGAATGACTTATCTGGGTTAGTATATTCGCCTTATATGGATTATAATATGTTCCAGTTCTATGGGTATGGGAGTCGGTAAATTTATACATAGGTTCCATTGGTAGTATACGGTAGATAGGGTTAAATCTAATTATAGTTTCATAATGTTTGGTAATAAATAATTAAACTTGTTATAAATATACATAATTTACTTAAAAGTAAAAACATTTATAATTAAATAATATATTTTTATAAATATGAAAATATTTGCATTTATACCAAAACATGGTAGAATAATTTGATATACTATATATATATATTTTTGTAACATCTCATTTCCACACATATTCCGCAAATAAATAAATTTCATTTCATAGTTTCCGGATGAACTTCACTGTTAATATTTTTAAGTGGCTATCGACAAGTACAAGGACAGGTAAAATAAGTAATATTAAACACCCAGATTCGGAATGCAGACATCTAAATATTCATTATACAAATGCCTGCCCCCATCAGGAATCGAACACGAGGCTCGTGTTTGGTTGGTGGAGTTATTCGTATACGCTAGCCTCTCGACCAGCGAGGCGGTCAAATCAATGATAATAATGCTGAGTTTTGGCGCTATCGAGAGAAAAGATGGTTGAAGTTTTTTTATAATAATTGCATTTCGTGTTTAAATTGAGTCAAACTAGTCAATTTTGGTGGCATTTTGTACAATTTTGTTCAGTGAAAGTGCACAAATGAAATAATCATGAAGAAAATATTAGCGTATCCTGTGTTTCCTCGTTGCCGCCAAATCTCACTATATGAGCTTGAGTAATGACGCCAGCGCTTTACTCAAGATTCTGATATGACTTATTGACGACTTATGACTAATTATAATTGAATCTTGATGCAAATTTCTAGTTGAGTAATGGAAAAATACTAATTGGAGGTCAAAACCATAAGAAAGAAAGAAAGATAATAATGCTCATTTCGATTGGTGATTGAACCTGTCATTCGCGTGCAGGTCAGCAAGACGACGCGCGCATGAACATCAACATCGCGCTGACGGCGGCCCGGCACGGGGCCACCATCGTCAACCACGTCAGCGTCACCAAGCTCTACAAGACCGCCGGGAAACTCAGCGGCGCCAGGGTCAAGGTAACGTCTCCGCACTGAAACACCTCGAGGGAATTCATTGCCCTTTTTCCTTGAATAATTCCCTCATTTTAAGTACCACAGAAGAAATGATTCCCCAAAAACGTTGGAATAAATGACTACGCGTTTACGTATTAAAGTGTAATTTAGCTGAATAAAATATAAAATATTTTCTTTCACGTTAACCTTAAAAGAGACACAAGTGTCGCTTCTATATAATACTAAAATCTACCACGGGACCGGAACCCGGTCACACAATGAGAAGACCCGGCAAGAAAATCATCGGGCTTGTCTTTTTTCTCATTTTAAAATACGTATACAATTATTAACATAATGCTACATTATATTTATAAGAGATTGGTATGAGGAGCAATTAATCCCAAGCGCTCTTATCTGCTAAATATTCAGCAATGGTATAATAACCTTTTTCATATAATTTAAATTTGTTAATTGGAAAGTCTTTTAAATAATCGGAAAGTTTATCGTAAAAACGTATACGCTCATGGAAGTATGACTTACCCTGTAGAGACGAGACAATCCTGTGCAATCCTGTGTGTGTTTGACGATAACGTAGTACTAAGTAGCTTAAGGTTAATGGTGGTTGTATTTCCACCTAACTTTTTGGGGAATACATGCTTGATGATACTTTTTTTAAATTAGTGTTTTGTGTAATGTTGGCTCCAACTATAAATATTTGTGTAGTTATTTGTTGTATTTTTCAAAATATTTGACATACAGGCAAATAGGCAATGCAACCGTCCACACGTGGATGCAAATGCCAAATGTTTCTTTTTTTTACACAAAGAAAAACATTTGCTGTACCTATTCAATCACTGCGTTTATAACAAATGGATTTTACACATGCAGCTGGATAATATTCATTGAACATTTGTTAATATTATATGCTATTCGCAGAAGAACGTGTGTGGCCAGGATTGGCGTAGTCTATGGTTTATTGTCTCCTTTGATATGCCTTGAAAAACCGACAGACTTTTAGTAAGCCGTATTTCTTATTTGCTGAATTTGCCAAACAGCCAACAAATGTACCTCCACACTTGAAAGTTATTTGTCAAATGCAGCTAACACAATACCATATGTGGAGCCACTATAGAATTATCTAACTGTATGGTCCCAGTACTTAATATAAGTATGTCTACGTTCGCGGTGAGTTCCAAAAGTTCATTCATAATGTAAAATGTATGTAAATATAAGTAAGTATGGACTTTAAGAGCTGACTGTACTAACTTCAGCACATTGATGATTGAACTTCATTCATCTATTTATTTTCATGCAGTTATGAAAAAAAACTTAACTGTCATCTAATGATCATCCTTATAATTCATTCAAGTGATGATTAATGAAGAATCCCACGTTTGAAAATGACAGCCCATTAGCCCTTTTCAGATGGTCTGTTACCTAAACTCAGTTTTAATAGTTTCTGATATTTCCAGGATGAGCTCTCCGGTAAAGAGTGGGATGTGAAGGCAAAATGTATAATTAACGCGACAGGACCTTTCACGGACACGATTAGGAAAATGGACGACCCCACCGTCAAGGGGATCTGCTGTCCGTCTTCTGGAGTCCACATCGTGTTGCCGGGATACTACAGGTGATATAAGTTTCGATGATATAAATTTATGTATATCAACGTCCTTTATAGGGGTTATAGACGGCTGTAAACACGCCTTCAGCAAAGGTAACCTTGGAGGCAACGTTGTTTCCATCTTCTGATTAATCTTGAATTTAAATCTACGGTTCAGACGAATACAAAAAGTGCTAACAAATTTCTAGAATCCCTATTATTAAATACTTTTAAGCACATTTAATGACACTTCTCCCCGTGTTGGTCCGGGATCCTTTGTAGAATAGACCATCTGTCTTCCTGCTAGGCAGCTCGTAAAAGGCGAGCATAGGCTTACCGTCACTAACACCGCGACATCCTACTAAGTGGTAGAGCTTCGCAGCAACTCGCCCGGTTTGGTACCACCGTCTTATCTATTCTTGTCGCCATAACATCAGTGCTTGCCGTTGACGCGTTCCGGTTCGGAGGGTAAGGTAGCCGGTAAACTTACTTTTGCTTGAGGTCTAAAATCTCTTTTTTTTAATGATATTGGAAGGCAAATAGCAGACGGATTTCCTGATGTTAAGAAATTCATGTCGCCTAGAGACACCAAAGGTGGTATTGGTACGTTGCCAACCTGAGGCCGGGATGTTGGGCCTCGAGCAAAAGCAAGCTTACCGGCTACCTTACCCTCCGAACCGGAACACGTCATGACGTTACGGCGGCAGGAATAGGTAAGGCGGTGGTACCAATCCGGGCGAGTCGCTGCTAAACTCTACCACCTAGTCAGATGTCACGGTGTTAGTAACGGTGAGCCTATGCTTGCCTTTTACGAGGTGCCTGGCAAGGAAGGCAGATGGTCTATTCTACAAAGGAGCCCGGACCAACACGGGGAAAATCTCGGCCTCAGATTGGCAACGCACTATTACCACCTTTGGTGTTTCTAGGCGACGTGAATTTCTTACCATCAGTAAATCCGTCTGCTTGGTTGCCTTTCAATATCATAAAAAAAATACAATTTACCTACCGCAAGCCATTTTTACGAACTTTTAGTTTTTTTCTTTTATCAGCCCAGAGCACATGGGTCTACTTGATCCAGCGACTTCAGACGGTCGTGTTATTTTCTTCCTGCCATGGCTGAAGGGTACCATCGCGGGCACAACGGACCTGCCGTGCGAGGTCACCCACAACCCCAAACCGACGGAAGATGAAATTTTGTTCATCCTCACTGAAGTCAAGAACTACCTTAACCCTGATGTTGAAGGTAAGTTTAATAAGAATTCATTATAACAGTAAAACTTTAACACTAGTAGTTTTTTTTCCAAACCTTAAACTTAGCAAATTATGTGGTTGTAAAAGGGTTTTAGTCAATGATACTAATCATAATGTTATTACACTAGCAGTTTCAAGCAGCTTCGCCTGCGTAACTTGGTTTTTACTGCACCGATTTTGATGAAACAAAGCCTATGTCACTCAGGGATAATGTAGCATTCTAAGAGAGAAAGAATTTTTGAAATCGGTCCAGTAGTTTCGGTGCTTATTCATTTCAAACAAAAAAAGCAGACATTTCCTCTTTATAATATTAGTGTAGATGAAGCAAAAATTTTGGATCCCTTTTTACAAAAATTGCGCGGAGGGAGTGCTATGATATTTAGCGAACTTATAGTTTATGCGTAGGGGTAGTGCAGAACGCAAATATTTTTCAATAATAATGCTTATAAATACATTAAATCAATAAAATATAAAACATTGCACATATTACCATGCATTTGACACACAGAAACATATATAATGTGATAACGATAAAAGATCACAGATGTCGCACAAACTATAATCATACAGTTTGGTAACAAAGTAGTCTGTCTTGGTTAATGAAGATGGCGTTCTTATCAAAAATATTAAAATTTATTGTTGCCGATTTTCAACCCATGGAAGAGCACTAGTACAAAATGAATAGGCCACATATGTTATAAAACGTGTAATTGAGAATATATTTTTGATTGTAGTGAGACGAGGTGACGTGCTGTCCGCGTGGTCCGGCATCCGGCCGCTGGTGTCCGACCCCAACAAGCCGGACACACAGTCCCTGGCGCGGAACCACATCGTGCACGTGTCCCCCGGCGGGCTGGTCACCATCGCCGGCGGCAAGTGGACCACCTACCGTGCCATGGCCGCCGAGACCATCGACGCGGCTATCGAGAGTCAGTATACCTTCGCGCACACTACACACTACACCACACCGTGCATGTGTTCCCGGCGGGTGACTACCACTTTTGCTGTAATACGCAGACACGCACACTCACGTTTACACACGTACACGCACACTCGTGCGTGCGCGCTCGAACGCATAATTTCAAGTGCACACATGTCCATATTTCATTCAATTCTGAGCAACGTTTTTTTAATAGAAAATTGGAAAAATCAAATTTTCCTTTTGTTACCCGACCCGGGAATCGAACCCGGGACCTCATGCAGTCAAGTCTAACACCTGATCCGCTAGACCACAGAGGCGATTGAATATATTTACAATTATTTTTCTATTCTATTATATTCTTCCAAGCTAATATAAGACGTGTCTGAAACGGTATTTTGTTCCCCAGGTGCGAATCTCAAACCTCTATACAGAGAATGCCAGACCGACGGTTTCCTCATTGAAGGTGCTCACGGCTGGACGCCCACCATGTACATTCGATTGGTGCAGGACTTCGGTCTCGAAATGGAGGTATTTCTCCAAACATTTTTTTTAAACCACCGATAGCAATTGCATACGTTAACCTCATATCAAGCTGACTTCTGATATCAGTCTGTGGTAAATTACTTTAAAGAAAATAATGCACCACTTACATACATACATATATTCTTACATACATACATACATACATACATACATACATACATGTATTCTCCCCAAGCCCAGTTAAGTAAGAGAATATCGAGTGCCAAGATTAAGTTTATGTTTTATTTTCAGGTAGCCCAACATTTGTCCAAATCATATGGTGATAGAGCTTTTGCAGTGGCAAAAATGGCTGCCATGACAGGCAAAAGATGGCCCATTATTGGCAAAAAAATACATCCGGAGTTCCCCTACATTGACGCCGAAATCAGGTGAAACTTTTTAATTATTATTCAATTTACTGAAGTAATAAATTTCATTTTCGATGTATGCGTTGTGTATTGTTGATTGCAATGTGTCACTACGATATCTAAGTCGAAGTTTCTAGAAAAACATAAAATACTTTATTCATAAGCACCATGTTTCTTTAGTGATTGTTTTATTTATACTAAATTATACCTGAATATTACTTACTACTCGTTTTTTTTAATGTTCGAAAAACGAGGGTAAAATAAAACATTTTATACGCGGTCGCTTCTAAAAAATTTTTTCTGACGTGAAATGAAAATGACTTGGTTTTGCTACACATTCGTACAGATAGAAAACAGTGGATTTTAAAACAGTCGTTGAAGACACAGATTCTATAAAGAGATCTATCAACGATGTTTCTATTTGACAATGTTATTTTTTTTTTATGATATTGGAAGGCAAACAAGCAGACGGATTTCCTGATGTTAAGAAATACACGCCGCCTAGAGACACCAAAGGTGGTAATGGTGCGTTGCCAACCTCAGGCCGGGATGTTAATGCTATGGCACTCCAATCTGATATTCTTTGTCTTGAAGAATATTGTATCAACAACTGCCTCGATTTAAATCCCACTAAATGTAGCATTGTAACATTTTCGCGAAAGCGTCACCCTATTCTTTTTGATTATTACATTAAGGGAGTCAATTTAAACAGTCATTCGCGACTTGGGCGTTTCCCATGATTCCAAATTGTTATTTAATACTCACATTGATGAAGTCATTTCTAAGGCTTATAAGGCATTAGGTTTTGTGATGCGCCTCTCATCAGATTTTGACGTAGTTTAAACACTCAAAAGTAAGTTTACCGGCTACCTTACCCTCCGAACCGGAACACGTCATGACGTTATGGCGGTAGTAATAGGTAAGGCGGTGGTACCAATCCGGGCGAGTCGCTGCTAAACTCTACTACCTAGTCAGATGTCACTGTGTTAGTGACGGTGAGTCTATGCTCGCCTTTTACGAGCTGCCTGGCAGGAAGCAGATGGTCTATTCTACAAAGGCGCGCGGACCAACACGGGGCTTTGCTAATAAACTAAAATAATTTTAAGTTATCGCTATCTTTTTCCAACGATAGTAGTAGAAAAAGACAAAACACATTTAGTTCTGTCAAATAAGTTTGCACATGACATATTTCTACAGATTTTTAAAATATCCTTCGAAAAATGTATATCGAAAAATGTGAATTGATATGTTCTGACTAATCTGACATGTGTAAAATGTTTCATCTCTTTTCGTTTTGTTTCATTAGAAAAAGATATCCATACTCTTAATTTTGTGGGTACTCAGCAAAATCACCAACATTATTATATAAAGCTAAAACAATTAAATGTAAAAGATCCTCTACTGTTATAGCATGGGTATTTTTTTGTCTGTTTGAGTGTAGTGTTTTTGCAGGTATGGTGTACGTGAGTACGCATGTACTGCGGTGGACATGATCGCACGAAGGCTGCGGCTGGCCTTCCTCAACGTACAGGCCGCTGCCGAGGCGCTGCCCACCATCGTGGACATCATGGCCGAGGAGCTCAAGTGGAGCGACGCCGAAAAACAGGTAAATACGAATGGCTCGAGGAAACGGAATGACTCTGAGAAACAGGTATATACCTTAGGAACATGATCCATGTAGCTATCGTAGACATTAGGGCAAGGAGCTCAAGTGGAGCGACGCTGAAAAACAGGTATATACCCTGTGAACATGATCCATGTAGCCATCATGAACATTATGGACAAGGAGCTCAAGTGGAACACCGTCAAGAAACAGGTATATATCGCGAGAACATGATCCTTGTAGCCATCGTGAACATTAGGGCTAACTAGCTCAAG
>NJDC01012510.1:0-23235 GCA_002245475.1 Calephelis virginiensis | reverse complement strand
TTCAGCATATACCGACCACCTGCAATTGTACCGTGTCTTAGTCACAACGCAGACATTGGCGAAATCCCATTAAAAGAAAATTGGGCAAAAGCCATAAAAAAAATAAAAAATAAGAAAGACTCAGGATAGATTTCTGACGCGGCTTGATAGTGTTTAGCGCACTGGAAGTAAAGTTTTTACTCCCAGAAGTGTTTTGGGAAACAATTCTAATTTCCATTAGCAACGTTTTGGTTGCTAAAATAATGCATTTTAAAGTAGTATATTATTATTTTGTAAAATTATATTACATTTCTTCAAATTTGCTTTTGTTGATAAAAACGTGACGTTTTATTGTTCAATTCTAACCTAAAGAAATCTCTATTAATCAAGCTATTTCGATTTGATTTTGAATAATTATTATTTATTTCAGTATTTATAATTATTAGAAATAATTTTTGATGAAGCATCTAGTTTTTTTTATATAATAATTGTTCGTTGTCGTTCGCAACAAGTTACGTGTATTTTGGCAATTGATAAGACAGCGAAAAAACACGCAGTTTCCTTGATAGTAAGATAGGACCTTTGCCTATAGACACCATAGATGCTACAGGTTTTGTAATCGGGGTGTTGCTCCTAACGTGCAGGCTACTCGACTCACCCGACCGGAACATGCCACTTTAACTGTAGCAGCAGCTCTCCACCACCTCTTATAAGCTGCCTGGTAGATAGGCAAATAGATGGTCAATTCTACACTAAGCGGTTCTCTACCAAAATAGGGAAAACATTTTTTTCGATATGTGATCATTCTCAATATTATATTCCATAGAATGAAATAAATTAAACAGTTCAGAGATTAATAGTTTGGGAGATTCTTTGTTAGTTTTTTTTCATGTTTGTATATTGAAAATGCACGAGTTAAATTTAGAAAACGCCTAGTCGCTGTCTTATACTGCCAGGCTTTAGACGAACCAACAGGATCTTTGATGTACGCTGTTCAGTTCATAATGACTGAGCACCAGCAAATATAATGAAAATTGATGGTTATGGTCTGGATGTTTAGTAAATGCCGATAATTTTTACAACTTATTTGGAACCATTGATTGGAAGTTAATTATTTTTAAAACAGCAAAAGAGCAACACATCACAAACATAATTTTGTGCTTAACATATATCTTGAAATAAGTGACCGCCAGATCTTGGACTAAACATTTCAGACGAAGGCATTTAAACAAATGAAACCCAGCAGTTTGTATCCGGCATTAGAAAATCATTACTTTGTGAAGGAAATAGGAGTGCAGAAAGATTTAGTCACTATCAAAACATTTTAGTTATAAATATCCACGTAATGTTATAGAGTATGGGTGTGAAGCCGTCTGACGCCGAGATTAGTGCAATTTTATCTGAAATAGACGTGACATACCACGGCCAACTGGAGATTCAAGACTACCTTCAGGTAGACTCGTGGTAGTCGGGGATATTCATGTTCGTACATGTCTAGGTTTATATGTGATATGTTTGCTTGAGAATTATTTTTTTATATCAATAGTAAAAAGTTAATTACTTATTGTACCCTTTTTACTCTATTTCTTCGTGTTACATATTATTTATTAAATAAATTGATTAATTATAACGTTAGTAATAAAGTTTCCAGTGGGCCGATTATGTATCTCAGTGGCCAACTCAAAATGGAAAAATGTACGTCAAATAGCTGCCAAATGATGTAATTTGCGTGTATCTCTATTGTATTTCTGTTGGTCACTGGAGATAGCAAATATAAAACACGTCATTTGACGGCTATTTGATGTACACTTTTCCATTTTGAGTTGGCCACTGAGATATATAATCAGCCCCCTTGAAAGTATGGAATTTCGAACCTTTTATTAAATTACAAAACTCAGAGACGTATGAGGTACTCTTCGTTTCGTTTATTTTCGTAGTATACATTTATAAGTATATTAGACTTTGAAAATTCTCAAACAAATATGAAAGATAGGATATGTTAACAATGTTACATGTGTTGTTATGTCGCTTGACTGTTGGAGCTTATTTCGCAGAACTACGGCGAGGAGGTCACAGGGGAACAGTTGCACGAAATATTGAAAGAGATCGACACTAACATGAACGGACAAGTCGAACTTGACGAGTATTTGCAGGTTCATATCACGCGCCTGCCTTTTGCATGCTCGGATGTATATTTATTTAAAGTTTTAAGTGATTTTTATTGACATGGTCGATTGATATGGAGCAAACCTATTTAAAAGTGGATTCTTATCAGCCCAGCGCTTATCTGTTTAATCCTTTGCATGCCGGAACGCGGATCCGCGCAATCCAGTTATACCGCAGCGTTAAAGTCGCGGCATACCAGAGGTTAAGGGTATATGTTGTGTTTATGTCGAAAGACGCTAATTTAAATCCCGTCCAGTTTGGATATAGTGAAATATTTATACACGGTCAAAAAAATCTGAATTGGAATTGTAAAATACTTAATTTTGAGTATCGCTAATAAATCCGGCTCGAAGGACCATGCGAGTTTTTTGATGTTGGATTTTTTACGAGACGAATAAAAATGAGTTCTTTTGAATGTATCTAACTTAGACGCTAGATATATGCACCTTTTGTACGCGATTCGGAAATGTTTAAATATTTTAAAATTTAAATATTTTGGGACATAATTTAACATAATGTTTTAATAAGTTTTGGATAAGAATAAACAACAATTTCGAAGGCTGGTATCACGGCAATCAGAAACGATGATTATTTATTTAGAAAAACTATTTTTTTTTGTTTCATTAGTATTAAATAAAAATAATTCCTTAAATGATAATGTTGCCAGCTATGGCCAATTATATAACAAAAACAAAATATAATATAACCAATAAGGCTTCTGTTTTCTTATATGTATCTATGTTATTATCATAGTCTTGCCAATAAAAATCACTGTAAGGCCATATAAAAAGCATAGAACGTGTGCTGCTTTTTGAGATTTGGTTGTGTTTGGTGGTTTTATTTGCCTGTTACCCTGTTTTTTCAGCTTTTGCTTAATTTTGCATGCTTTTATTCGTATACATTTATGGACATAGGATTATGCTATATTATGAAATTACTTTGACCGTGCTATGGAATGTGTACTCTACCAAAAAAAATTGAAGGGTTGCACTCCGTGAGTGCTGTCAGAAATTAAAACTTGAATGTCAACGTTGTGCGTTTTTAAAATTTTTAGGGATTTATTTTGCACGACTTGTTTTTATTGTCGGTATAAAAGTACTATAATTTATGTGGTAAAATACAATACTCATTTAATTGATTTTGTTTGAGAAATTTATACGTCTACCGGACTGCGAACCACAGGATGAAATGCGGCGACAACATGCAATGGTTTTACTCTCTCTCCGTGTTACGAATTTCTCTCTATCTCTCGAGTTCTGAATATCACAAAAAGTGCACAACGACGCCTTAAGAAGTTTTTACTTCAATAAGTTTTCATGATTTGAAAATTAAAATTAAATCCTTTTCATAAGACTGTTGGTCCTGTCCATTAAGTGTATTTAATTTTCTTGGTTCCCTGTGCATATACAGTACTATGGTTTCGTTTTTTTAGTAATAAATTATAGTACAAATAACAAATTTTTGGGTTAGTTATGGGTTTGGTTATTTTTGCGAAATATCGGTCCATTGTATTCAGCGAGTTATCCTAACATTATTGTTTTCATGCTTAATTTTGAATGCTCTGGGTAGTCAGGGTTGTGCAAAATTATATTTGCTTGAGGATTGATAAGGTGCTTTTGTAGTGCGTTAAGCTGGTTGTAATATTGGCATGATAATATGTATGTACATTGGAATAAGTTAAAATTGAGTTTAGTGCTATTAAGTTACCTAGGTTACCTAAGTTTTATTTAAAACAGCGCGGTGCGGTCAGGTTTTGGAAATAGTGTATGGT
Organism: Calephelis virginiensis; assembly: GCA_002245475.1. Classification (NCBI taxonomy): domain Eukaryota; kingdom Metazoa; phylum Arthropoda; class Insecta; order Lepidoptera; family Riodinidae; genus Calephelis; species Calephelis virginiensis. Next base: position 19,319 of record NJDC01012510.1, on the reverse strand, counting down.
AAATAGGGTAAAACTTGATCGTAACATTTTTTGCTCAAATTAACAAGTGCTAACCTTGTTATAAATATTTTAACTAATTTATGTAAAAATATATAAATAACAAAAAATAATAACTTCATACTTAATTAAGTTAGATATTTGCACACCACAATCTAGTAAAATATATTGCTACGAATAAGTATTCTCTAAAAACGTTTTATACATACATTTTCCGCAAATAAATAAATTTCATTTTTATTTGAAGTTTAAATTACTAAAATGTATGAAAAGTATTATTCGGTAATATTTAATTTTAGTATAGCTTTTTTATATTAGAGGCGACAATAAAGCAAGTACCTAGGTCATAAATGATGGAAAGCGATCACTACCGCCAACGGATACCCGTACAACCAGGAGTATCACAGATCCGTTGCCGACCTTTAAGGAATGAGTAGGCTTTTTGCCTGAATGTACCTAAGTCGAATTCGTTTGGAAATACCCTCCTTGGTAACTGCTAAATTTTGTAATGTTCGCATTTTATAGTAAAGCAAACGTAATTTAACAGCAATAAATCTAGTTTTTTTTTAAATTTAGTTTCAATTTAATATTCGAATTGAGACACAAAATAGACCTTTTTGTTTATGACAACGATCGAAGTAAATTGTGTACTAATAAAAAAGCATCTGAGTTATTATATAAAACTTATCTTTGTTACTTTATGTAGATATTGCACTAACAATGACTAACATTTAATTCGCCTATCAACTAAAATCAATCGCGAATCCTGCATGTTTAATTTGCATGTGTTTTATTTTTAACTATTTGCTATGTTCAAGAAGTGAAGTCTAGCGCAGAAAATAAATTGAGCAAGTAATTTTGTCTGATTTTTTAAAAAACTATAAATCATTGCACCAGGAACTATCCTCGTTTTTTTCAGATTTTTCTTAAGTGCATTTATTGTAGAATTATATGAAAATAAAACTATTATGGCTACATGGAAAATACCGAATTTCACATTATTCCACTTTAATTTTTATAATTGTTTAAAATATTAATCTTAGAGTCAGGATGTAGAGAATGTATGTCTAGATAAGTAAATAAATATTCATGGACATATTAAGTACACACATTGAATCTAATCCCAAAGTAAGTAAATTATATGCTTATGTTGTTGGTGTTAGTCAACAATACTAATGCGTAGAAACACTTATATATACCAGAATAAATACTGAGACCCAGAAATGCATCAGACAAAAAAGTAAGTGAACCCCGCGATCAATGACAACCATATATTTCAAATAAATTTCCTAAATATATGTTTTTTAATTTAATAAATATTATTTTAGGTCAACTGATTTTATTTACTTTTTTATTTTAATTTAATAAATATTATTTTATGTCAACTGATTTTATTTACTTTTTTCATTTTGTTTCATTTTAATGTTCATAAAGTAAACTAAAAAATCTTTTTAAAAACTAAAATGTTAATCTACAGCTAACTTCATCATGTCGGTTTTTCGTGACGGTGTGCGCGCGCATCCTAAAAATTTACCCTCATCATTTTTTCCTAATGCGCCAAAAGAAGTATAACTTCAAAAATATTATTTTATTTATTAAAAACGTGAGTAAAATGGCATGCATTGACATACATAACAATAATTTAAAAAACCTTCCTTAACTTATGTCGCTGTAACTATCTGCACATGTTCATCGAAATCAATCATGTTTAGCTGTGCTTTGATAGATGACTTAGTTGTTTCCACTGTAAAGTACAGTTCCCTTGTTTATAAGGTATGTACATTCAGATTACAAAAAAAAATACATAGCAATAGGATACTTATAATGTTAAAAAGGTTTTTCTGCGCTAGACTTAAGACTAAACCATAGACTTGAAACTAAATAATGAATTATAATCCAGATGATGTCTGCCATCAAGTCGGGTCACGTGGCGTACTCTCGGTTCGCCCGCATGGCGGAGATGGAGGAGGAGCATCACGAGAAGGAGCAACTCAAGAAGATGATCTCCGTCGACCGTAGTGGTGGCGGCCTCTAGAATCTTAAACGGTGATTTATTTTGAATTATATGTTTAATCATAATCATATATATTTTTTTCTTTTTTTAAGAGGCATGTAATGCCTGCGAGCCGTTGAATAATAATCATGCTTACACTTATAGGCATATACATAATAATATTAATCAAAATCTTGTTTTGATTAATATTATTATGTTGTGTATTCATGTTGTGTTTGCGTATTATTATGGTAAATGTATGACTTGTTCGCCATCCTTCAATAAACAATGTTCCACATGGATGGACTGATATTATCACGATTTATTACATTTTTTTATGCGAGAGGTGAGCAAATAAGCTTGGTTTGTCATGTGTGTTTGATAAAGATTTTCTTACAAAAGGTGGGCTTATCTCTAAAAACTATCTTACTTTACAACTAACCTTAGATAGAAAAAAAAAATTAATAGACATAGGAAAAATATACAAAACGTTTTTACGTTCAGAAGGAAACAAATTCAAATCGAATTTTTTATAAGCTCTTGATATTTTCACAACTTTTAAAGTAGGAAAAAATTTCACCTCAGCCAGGATTTGAAGCTGCAACTCTCACTCTCGCTGACGAGTGCTCTAACGATTTGGACTACCGAAGATCCAACTCCTATTTCTGATAAAGTTTTTACTTGTTTGTAGTTAAACTAATAAATGATGTATGGTAGCTGTCGCCCTCGGGTTCGGTTGCGTATTAAATCGTTGTCGCCCGAATCCCTTGATCATTAGAATAAAACCGAACGTATGTATTAAGATGGCCCAAATTGCAATTAAATTTTATCAAAATCGGTTTAACAGTCATCTGTATTCTCTAAGTTTATTCCAAACATCGTGTTTACCTAATATAATGCTGGTTTTTGATTGGAGTTAAATTTTAGTTTCTAAGGTTACTGACTAAAGACCTTATAAACTAAAACCGGTACCCAAGTTGCAAGGAAATTTTATCAAAATCGGTTTAACAGTAATCTGTATTGTCCAAGTTTATTTCAATTTCCAAACATCGTGTTAACCTAACATAATGCTGGTTTTTAATTGGAGTTAAATTTTAGTTTATAAGGTTACTGACTAAAAGACCTTATAAACTAAAATCGGTAAAACTAAAAAGGTAATTTAAACTTTTTTGTTACAGAAATGACTGCATCATCATAGTTGTAAGCAACATCATTAACCCTTAAGTATTACTAACAAAATGGTGATCAACCTTTAGGAATATTATTTATAGTAGTTCAAAATAATCTCGTACAATATCTATAAGTTTGCGCAAATGTAACAAACGCCATCTATCCGCGAGATAAAAAAACTCATGACTTTATGTAAATAAATTACTCTATGTTTTCTAAAAATCAAATACAATTTTCACAATATTTTAAATATTACGCTGTATAGGATTTGGACATCGTCTGCGAGAAACGAAGGCGTTAATTCAAATTCTGTCTTTCTTGAAAAGTCTTTTTTGAAAAGTGAAAATTGATTGAAATAAAATGTTTAAAATATTATATTTACATTTTTTTACGCAAACTTATTGGTTTCGTAATTAGTTTTAATATTTATTTTTTTGTTGATCTGTTTGAATGTGGAAACTTTGTTTAGGTATACGATTTGAGACAAATTTTATGGAAATTACGAAAATGTTATAAATATTAAGTATTATTTATGAAATTTTGTCAATATTTATGTAAATAATATTTTTCGATCTTTTGGAAAAAAATTGTTTTAATGTTGTTATTTACTTGTTTAAATTATGCAAAAAATTATTATTTTAAATACCATAACGATAAAAGTGATGTAAAATTATGTAAATAAATAAGATTTAATTTTGAAGATTTAAAAGGTTGTAAGCTGCGATTTTCTAAATAATTGTTTTTGACATTTTACGATGTTTAATTCACAAAATTTTATTACGCATAGCGTATTATTTGTAAAAGACGAAAACGATTTACATCAATATTAGAGTTTTATTGATCAATAAATGATTTATGAATGTTGAATCTTTTATTTTTACCTTATTTAAAAAAAGTATATTTACGCCCATATCCCCGAAGGGGTAGACAGAGGCACAAGCAGGGCACCCACGACTAGCTGAAGACACTAAGTTCCACAATGTTATAGGTGGCAAGCCTATCGCCAACCGAGCACATTTCCAATCCCGGGCAACATATTTTATTTTTTAATTAGAAAATTGGAAAAACCATATTTTCTATTTGTTGCCCGACCCGGGAATCGAACCCGGGACCTCATGAAGTTAAGTCCAACACCTGAACCGCTAGATTACAGAGGCCAACCCAATTTAAAAAGCTGTTTTTCTTTTCCATAATCCACATTTCCACATTCCTTTTCCATAATTGTAATCTCCGGAGTTGTAGGCAGGGGTGTAATCAGGGATTAATTGTCTTAACCAGAATTCTATTAATTCTTAAGAAAGTAATAAAGTTTTGCAGATTTTATGTATATTAAGTTAATAATAAATTTTGCAATATTTAAAAATAAATAAAGATTGTGATTGTTACTCTTACCTCAAAATTTTCGTGTCGATTCGAAAACTAACTTTCGATAAAAACTTTTCCTATTTCTCACTTTCCACGTTATGGTATTGAATACACAACAAACAGTAAGGACAAACACGTGGGTCATTCCGAGTTGCAAAAAAATATACGAACACGTCTTGTGTCATTACGTGACCTAAAAAGTTATTCGATTTATATAAAAAACATTATTTTAAATTGATTCTTTAAAATTATATTTTTTTATTTTCATTTAACCCCAAGCTTGATAATTTTCTTTAGAAAATTCATGTTCTATTTTGCTTTCCTATACTATAAAAAAGAAACATGCAATGTTTCAATCGTTCCTCTAAAAAGATTGGGTACAATACGTCAACTGCAAAGCTCTACACAATAATATGTGTAAATCCTGGTGCGAGTATTCATAACTAATAGTTGTCGTTGTAGATATCTGTGCCAGGGCCGGATTAAGAAGTTTGGAGGCTTTGGTTGAACAGCAGAGTAGCTTCGGTGGTTTATTAACAACATAATTATTATACACTATAGGTAAGGGCATATCATTCAAAAAAAATGTTAAAGAAAAAAAATTAACTAGTCGGAATTCAAAGATTTTTTACGAAGTCTCTAGTGAGGAATCTCCTTATTTGCGAGGTCCTACGCCCCGGTTGCCCTCATCTGGCCTTTATCTACGCGGACCGCGTTGTGGTACTTATACTTGCCGTTAATATTAATAATTAAAAAAAACATGTGATTTGGAGTTTGTCGTTCATAAATAAATGAACATTCATTAGGTATGTTTCCTTGTTTTCGCGCCAATCGGCGTTAAATGTTGAACCCGCTGGTATATCCATTCACAACTTCGAATACTAATTGGCTAAGATCTTAGTGTTAACTAACACACATAAAAGTTCAATTAGCCTCTTTACCCGAAAGCGGCGGGTATCCATTAGAATTTCCTGGTTCTCGTTAAAAAAAGGCCTAAATGCACCTATAACATCTATGTAGATATGCCATGGTACCTAACTTTGACACGGTTGTATCTTACTATCAGGACTCGGGAGACCCGTCCGTTTGTTGTCTCATACCGTAAACCCCTTGGAGTACATAAATCAATAAGTTCATACTACTTCAGGGTTATAACAAATTCATTGTAACCGCGGTAAACTAATAACCTATTTATTTGCCCTGGTGTAAAACGAAACTAGGACAGCAACTAAAGTGTTTATTTTTTTTTATTTTATCATATATTCCGGAATACATTTCTACAAATTTAAGACGTCCATAAACATGATTTGAACATACAAGCTCCGTCTGTCACTGCTTTGAGAGATGACATCCATGGATACTAGTAGCGTAGGTGAAGTGGGCCCTCACCCAAGGCCGGGCCCTTTAAAGTGGCCCAATGTGGCCTTGCAATACCAATACATACCCGTTTATTTTTAAACGAAATAAATAACAAATACCCCAGTGTCAAATCTAAAACAGCTCTTCAATTATTACCTAAATGCAGAATTTTTCAAGTTTTTCTAGTGCAGTCAGACTAGGATACACCTAGTTTTACAACTACTCTTCCTAAATTACTCCTAATAGTAAACTAGAACAAAAAAATATAAGTAAAATATAAACTCCTAATAGGAGTTTATATTTTACCTAGCTACTTGACCATGCGAAAAATAAAGTGATCATTACTTAATTTAATTCCATAGTTTTCAGCAAAAGTACCAGAAAGCACCAGAACGAAAAAAAACATCAACAGGGTTCCTACTTCCTTAAGCTCTACTAAATAATATAAAATAGATTTTAAAAACGTGCCAAGTAGCCTATTGATAGGTACCTACCTACCATCGACTTGTACTGTTGCCATAATGTTTGGCTTAACCTAAAATGTAATTAGGACTTTGAATAATTTTAGACAATTTTACTGAGAAATACAATTACATATAGGTACCTACTTTCACTTGCTCGTCGAGCTACCTGTTTTTCCACGAAATTTTAAAACCTTTTTGCTTATTAAAATATCTATAGCTGGGGATCCCAAACTTTTGAGATAACGGAACATTCATTTATAAGAGATTCCAAAAAATATATTGGGGTAAATGGGGGAGGTTAAATAATTTTATTTAAGTAAGTATCTTCACGCCCATATCCCCGAAGAGGTAGGCAGTGGTACAACCAAGGCACCCACGACTAGCCGAAGACACTAAATCCCACAATGTGATAGGTGGCAAGCCTATCGCCAACCGAGCACATTTCCAACCCCGACCTACATTTTTTTATTAGAAAATTGGAAAAATCCAATTTTCTTTTTTAGGCCGACCCGGAATTCGAACCCGGGACCTTATGCAGTCAAGTCCAACACCCGGACCGCTAGACCACAGAGGCGACTATAATTTTATTTGGATCTCATTAATAATTGCCAATCACACACTAATTTAATAAAAAAGGTAATCAAAACTTTAATTACGACTATATTTTTAAATTCTGACTAACATCATACATATTTCACATACATAAAACCTACTCAATACCAATTAATTCTAATTTTAAACTTTCTACGGAAACCCATGTTTCGCAAAATTCACCTGTTCAAAGATATTTTCCGCAAAAACGTGTAACCAAATCTTTTTCCGTATCTCAAAATAATCTAACATTAACTCAAAACAAGTAAACCACCCTAAAGAGTGTTTGTGACAGGGCGATGAAAACGCCCCCACGAGCGGGTGGTGGGTTGTAGCGAGGGTGACCATGATGTAAATACTCTGAGTGATGACATCAATATGAAATAAACTAAAACCAATTAAGGAAATAAATATAATGTTTTCAGTTATATATATTTTGAATAAAGATTCTTGTGTAAAAGTACAAGTAGGTATCATCAAAAAAAATGTAATTATTGTACAATATTATTTTGAGCAAGTTTTAAATATTTAATTTTTTAAATTATATTAGTTTTTTTTTGTCTGTGGGCTGTGTTTTTATCTTTATTTTATTTAACCTTTCTAATCATATATTAAAAATGCGAAAGTTTGTATGTTTGTTTGTTTGTTCCTTCTTCACTCAAAAGCTGCTGAACCGATTTTCATGAAAGTTGGCACTCACATAGAGGGTAACTTGGGTTAACACATAGGATAATTTTTATCCCGAAAAATGTTCCTGTGTTACCATTAACCACGCGGGCAACGCCGCGGACACCAGCTAGTACCTAATAATTGAACAACCAGACGATTAGTGATGTATGTACATGTTACAAATAGAAATCAAATAATATTGCCAACGTGACATATACAAAAAGACCACTAGTTGTAGAGTACGGTACGTTTAAAGATTAGGTATTCTTGCCGCTATAATAAGTAATGACAGTGTCATGTACTAGTCCAAATGGTAGGGTACCTAGCCAGTAGACCTACACATTTGGGCTGATGACTTTGTCACAAAAGAGCCACTGTGGTGTCTATATGCAGATGCTATATTATCACATAAAAAAGACAAACATAAAAAGAAGACTATAAAACTGCTTAGTAATGTTTTCTGCTGTTATTACACCTAATTTTATACCCTCAAAAATATTTATTTTATTCAAATTAGTTGAAAGGTCAGTAAGAAAGGATTTGTTGCCGCCAACACTGACGTCCTCCATCGTTGATAGCTTAAAGTTATGATCAAACAGTGTTATTATATCTCCGCTGTCCGTCACTTAAATAACTTTAACTTTTTCAGTTATGGTTTAACTACTGAACCCACCAATTACAGTTTAGACACAAAGCTTGTTTACTGTCGACAAACACGAGGTGCCGCACGAGACAAAGCACAAGACGAGATAGTAAATGCAGTAATGGATATACCGGCGGAACTAAAATCACGACGAACGCAGTTTGAAATCGGCCACAACATACAGTGTTTTTTTTGTGGAGCTTTACATAGAGATGTGACACGTAACAGAAAAATGTGACGGCAAACTCATACGTCGATAAAGAAATTTAAAGCTAAAGTAAGTAAGTAAGTAAGTTAGTACGCCTATATCCACCGAAGAAGTAGGCAGAGGCACAACCAGGGCACCCACGACTAGCCGAAGATACTAAGTCTCACAATAAGATAGGTGGCAAGCCTATCGTCAACCGGGCCCGAGCAACGTTTATTAGAAAATTGGAAACCCCAATTTTCTTTTTGTTGCCCGACCCGGGATTCGAACCCGGGACCTCACGCAGTCAAGTCCAACAACTGAACCGCTAGACCACAAAGGCGATTTCGTTACAAAAATCTTGTCTTATTACATAAGCTTGGTGAACCTAGCGGGGTGAACTTGAATCCAGAGGTAGCGACATCAAGTTGCCGCGGCTGAGGAAAACAGAGTGTAATAATATAAGTGTTTCACGTTTTCACTTGAGTCTTGAGCCTCATTGATTAAACGACTTTTGGCATTTAGGACAAAGTTTTTATCGATTAATATTTGGGTTATTTTATTTTTGGAACGAAGTTCCTTATTGCGCGTTGTGAAAGGAGGCTAGATGGAAAAAATTCTTATGAAAAGTTGTTACGACACTTTTTGCTATTGTAAGCTTTGCGGATTGCGCATGTTTGTTTTTTTTTTATTTTTGGATTTTTATTTTTTTATAATTTTTTTATTTTTATTATTTTAATTTTTAATTTTTTTTATGTTTCTCTGTCTGTCTCTCTCTATAAGAGAGAGAGAGGTAGGGAGAGAGAACTTCGTTCCATCCGGGTGTCCCTTGACACCTCTAAAGTTTTTTTTTATGATCTCAATGTAATGACCTCAAATAAGGCTGACGGAAAGCGAGTCTAATAAAGAGGTATATTAAGCTGTTGTATTCTAAAAAATAAGATTTTTTTTTAAAAATTACAAGTCCAGAACTGTATAGCAAATTCACTTCAAATCATTTATGTAATTATGTATGTGGATGCAATCGTCCTAACGTCGTTTTCCCCATGTTGGTTCGGGCTCCTTTGCAAAATATACCATCTGCCTTCCTGCCTGGCAGCTCGTAAAAAGCGAGCATAGGCTTACCGCCACTAGCACCGTCAAATCCTACTTGGTGGTAGAGTTTTGCAACTCGCCCGGATTCACAGAACAACTATAGTACTCCGACCCGGATTGGTACCACCGCCTTACTTATTTCTGCCGCCATAACTTCAGTGCTTGTCGTTGACGTGTTCCAGTTGAGAGGGTAAGATAGTCGGTAAACCTACTTTTACTCGCGGCCTAACATCGCGGTTTCAGATTGGCAACGCACCATTACCAACTTTGGCGTCTCTAGGCGGCATGAATTTCTTCCCATCAGGAAATCTGTCCACTTGATTGCGTTCCACGGTCATAAAAAAACTGCTTTGACATTTTATTTAGAAATAGTCCTCTGGTACAGCAGTATCAGCTTTATTTATGGCTATTCAATATACACTTTTTATAACATAAAGTTTGTGCTCCTTACTTCTACCTCCATAAAGTAAAGTAATAATATTCGAATAAATTCTATGTGTTGTGTTTTGACGAGGTTTACTTTAGATGATATGTATATGAGTACAAAGATAAAAAAAATAGAAGAAATCAAGTACATACAAAGTTTTATTTATTGAAAACTATGTTTAGTGACATTAACGTTCTTTTGATTAATCCTTTTGGCATAAGTTCATGGCTCTTGTACAAAACCATAGCTGGGTGTTGAGTCGGATTAACGAGCTAACGCCGTTAACTCGTTAGTCCGTTAATTGTTAATTCACGAAGTTAAAAGTCGACTCCGAATTCACTTTTGATTTAACTTCAAAAATTGTTAACGGATTCGTCAGCTTCCGTTAAATTTTCTCCAGTCCCTTAAAGCGTTATGGGATCATAAGTAATTATTTACCATTACCGAGCAGTGCAGTTTTAAGAGTAAAGTTCAAAATCTTCTCAAATGGCCGACAGACGTAAAAACAAAAGACTCGTTCAACAATGCAGCGTTCCTCAGAGAACTGGTGTATAAAAATCTGTTTATTAAGGATATGTTTCACAATGTCTAAGTAAAGTTTTAAGCAGGCTACTTAAAAGGGAATTACAAATTAAACCACGTTTTTGCTTTTCACAGCCATCAAGTAACACTAATCAAGATTTAAACTACCCAGTAACATATATTTTATTGTTAATTTTAGATATTTTGAAATGAAGGATATTTTTGATACCATTGAAGAGGAGTTGGATGAGTTTTTTTTTTTAATACTGCTGTATCACATTTTTAAATGCAGACATTATTTAACATAAAGGTTATAAAAGAACTAATATCTTCCCCGTTTTGGTCCGGGCTCCTTTGCAAAATAGGCCATTTGCCTTCCTGCCAGGCTGCTCGTAAAAGGCGACCTTAGGCTTACCGTCACTAGCACTGTGACATCTGACTACGTGGCAGACTACCGTAGTCAATCGCTCGGATTGGTACCTACCTACATTTTACCTATTCCTACCGTCAACTTCTGTGCTTGCCGTTGACGTGTTCCAGTCGAGAGGATAAGCTAGCTGGTAAACTTACTTTGCTCGAGGCCTAACATCCCGGCCTCAGGTTAGCAACGAAAAATTAGCACCTCTGGTGTCTCTAGATGCAGTGAATTTCTGTCCATCAGGAAATTCATCTGCTTGATTGCCTTCCTATACCATGAAACTAAAAAAAACCCAAGCACCACAGTTGAACGTCTTTTTTCTCCGTCTTGGTCCGGTTCTGTAAAATATCTCCTCGCCAAGCGGCTCGCAAGACATGAGCGTAGGTTAAACATATCATTATTAACGCGGCCATAGGTAGAAGAGTGCTCTGTAGCATCTAGTCTGGATCGCATCTTGTGTGGATCCCCGTCCTACACATTTCTGCCGCCATAACGTCACTCATTCCGTTCTGGACGATAGAGGGTCTTCTTTCCTTTATTTATTTATCTTTCTTTTGTTTCTTTCCTGTTAAATTCCAGGCGCCAAAAACGCTTTCTGCTTGTTATTTATTCATTTTTTTCTTTTTATAGCAACAAAAAGATAAACAAATGAAAAATAACTAGACATACATGGACGTATAATAAAGGTAGACATAGGTATTAAATGACATATGGTAGCATTTTTTACAAATCTTTGTGGTTTTTAAATGCTATTCCAAATTAATATTGTGTTATTAATATTAAGCGTTTAGTCGTTAAATAAATAAAAAAACGGCTAGTTGCACTCCGGGAGTGCCGGCAGGAGTGAAAACTTGAATATTAACGTTGTGCATTTTTGATATTTTGGAATGGTTAAAGAATAATTTTCCATAAATTGCTTTATCTATCAGTATGAAAGTACTAACATTTATATGGTAGAATACAATATTCATTTATTGCGCTATAGTACACAAACATGACAACACGAACATTCGCTCAAGCGCTCTGCGCCGTCTTACGAATTTTCGATCAGGTTACGTGTCCTGTCGCGAGTTTAGAAGGTTTTACCCATTCCATAAAAAAAGTTCGCAACGCCGCTAAAGAAGTTTTCACTTCAAAAACTAAAATTAGCATGTCAAATTACAGTAAAATCAATTGAGTTCCGTTTAAAAAACTTATCCATATATCATAGGAAATGATACAAAAATTTGATTGATAAAAATTTAAAACATGAGAATGTATGACGCGGCAATCGGCCACTTTATTATGTTGATTCAGTGGCTCTAACATCGCGAGGGTCAGTGACCCTCTAGCTCACCCCCTGCTCTTCTACCTACAGGTTATAGAATACTTAATTCAAAACCTAGGGTCTATACAACTGTTACATCTGTCAGGAACTAACATTTCTTTGTCGGTTTTTAAAATCTACAGAACAAATTTTGAAGTTTTGTATGTTAAAGTTTATTTTATTGTTGTTATAGTTTCTACACTTCTTATCGTCGGTGCTTGTTGGAATTCCATTCGAGACATAATTTATTAATTTCACTTGTACTTTCCACAATATGTTTTTATTATTATACTAGCTGTTCCGGCGAAATTTCAGCCTAATTTATTTCACAACTGTTTCATCTTTCATATTTTTTTAAGGTGTATTCTGCTATTCGGGGCGAAGACAAATCCAACGAATTAAAAACTATGAAAATTGGTCCAACAGATCTCGAGTTATAAGTGTTGTTATTAAAGGCAACCTTTTTCGCTATTAGACTTCAGTTGTTATAGCCCTAATGATGCTCAAATAGCTAACCCGTTGGCTAAAATGTAATAATAAAAATGTATTGTCAAAAATACAAGTGAAATTAACAGATTGTCTTCTGCTGTTTTGTTATTTTTTTTAATCAGTTTAGTCTTGTTTATCGTTTATAACAAATTGTCTTTGTAAAAAGCAAATTTAGTGATTGTGCTAATGGATTTTAAGTAAGTACTCAGCAGTGAGATAATAAAAATAATGTAAGAAATGTATAAATTCAAAAATGACAGCCACATTCATCGCCTCGGTGGAGGCGTTTACTACTCGTATTTCCGGATTCGATTCCCAAGTCGGGCAACTCATATCGTGTATTTCAATGTTCTAAAAAAAATATTATCTGGGATCGGACTGGGGCCCGTTACGATAGTCTGGATTGAGCACCTTTGGTTAATCGTGTGTGTCCTAGTTGTCCCTCTGCCTGCCTTGAAAATAATTATTAACTCATCTGTAACGTAATTAATCATCACACAACATATGCCTCTCTCTATAATAAGCCTGAGCCTTTGGATGGTTGGTGGCGTTAAGGCGTATACAGAGATAGGAAGGGAAATACATGGTGCACACTAAAAGTTTTGCACTTCTAGCTAATCGGAACTATTTGAATTTCGAATGTTGTTTTTAAAACGTTGCAACTTTCTTAATAATTAAAAAAAACATTGGCGGGAAAGACTTTGACAATTTTTTTTTTATCACACATCAAAGTATGTACGCAAAGAAAATGGAATTAAGTCGAAAAGATTTTAGAGCGATGATTGTTTACGATTTTAAAAGTTCGCTTTCTCCGCAAGACTTACTCTTGTTGTTTTACGTATTAATGTTAAGACTGAATAAGTGTAAGTATAAAAAATATTTCGGAAAATTTGTTGTCGTTGGATCTCTCATGAACTGACAGCGGAGCAGAAGCGGGCTCTCTTGGAATGGTGCTCGCAGATGCTACTGAACTACGACATTCTAATGCTGTTTATGACATTGTCACATGAGACGAAACGTGGATTAATTGTTGTTTTGAACCCGAAAAAAAAACTGCAATCTTATGAATGGCTGTTTGAAAATGAGAACAGACCAACAAAAGTGAGACAGGTGAGAAACGTTGTTAAAAAATGCTCGCGTTTTTTTTCTCAGCTACGGGTCCCATCTGTTAATTCCCCTTGAAGATCAAAAGAGTGTTAATGCCGTAAAAAAATCGCCTCTGTGGTCTAGTGGTCCGGGGTCGAACTTGACTTCTTGAGGCGGTTCCTCCCCCTCCCCCGGGTTTGATCCCAAAATTACCGGTCAACAAAAAAAAGTTGTGCATTTTCAATTTTCTAATAAAATTTAACGTTGTCCCGGATTGGATATGTGCCCGGTTGGCGATGATCTTGCCACCTTTCACATTGTGGGACTTAGTGTCTTCGGCTAGTCGTGGGTGCACTGATTGTGACTCTGCCTACTTCTTTGGGGGATATGGGTGTGAAGATACATAACATAACATTATACAACTTAGCTAACAGATGATATTACTTGCAGATACTATGGATATATATCAAGTACCTATAGATATTTTTGTCCTGAGGGGATTAATTTGAAGGCAATTAGGAGAGGATTATGCTGCGTTGCTTCATGAGCAATTAAACCTCGGTGATAAAATTAGCACTACTCTTTGACTACGTTTCTATGTCAATGAATGAAAATTTTCCTAGAATCTTTTCGGCTTCGTTTGCGTTTTTTATTTATTCAGTACAAGTAGCCCTTCCCTGCTTCGCATGGATGGACAAATTTCTATGTTAATATACATATTAACCTTTCTCTTGAATCACTCTATCTATTTAAAAAAAAACTATTAAAATCTGTGGCGCAGTTTTAAATATCTAAGCGTACGTACGTATCTAAGCGTACGTAAGCAAATTTGATTCATACTATGTAGTGATTGATGGATTAGCTGTTCGATAAAGATAAAGGGTTAGCTCATAGGCTCATGTTCGATTCCTGATCAAATATCCATTCCTGTGATAAACATTTAGGTGGGTAAAGCCCGGCGAAGTTGTAAAAACACATTAGTCATTCCAAAAAAACACTCAGTGTGTATTGCAATTTCTATAGGAGTAAGTATTTAACTATCTACTTAACCCTTCCGAGGAAGATCCATTAGATATCGATACCTAGGTATAATAAAATAAGTACCTACATAGGTACATACGTAAGTAACTTCACACTAAGTCTCTTACGAGTTACGAGGTAGGTCGAGTGCCAAATCTCACGATCCTGGAGTACCTGCCTGGCTTCCTCCACAATCATTACACTTTTCATACAAACACGCCGGTTTCGGAGACTCTTGACGCCACCCTCGGAAAATATCTGAGTGATCTGATTATGGAATGTCAACCTTGGTCTCCCCGGGTACCTTCGTCTATCCACATTTGCATTGTATATCTGCTTTGACAATATTTCACCTGCCATTCTTTCCACACGACCGAACCGGCAGAGCGTGCCCTTTCTAATTTTAACACTAACTCTTTCAATCTCACTCTTTCTCAGATCGCAGTTACGAATGCGGTCAGCGAGCGTAACAACATAGAATTCCGTAGCACTCTTATTTTAACCGCATTTACCCTACGTTCATGCTTATAATAAAAAAAGCAAAGTTTGATCTTGAAGAACATTTAAGATCAAATCTATTTAAAAGCTAAAACTGCCTAATTACTGCCAGTATTTCCTATTGTTTATTTCAGTCTCTAGGTAAGGGTAAGGGTAAGCTTACGTTGCTAAAAACTACAGTCTCAAGTTGGCAACGCAAAGTTGTTACATCTGGTGTTTCCATAATCGCATATTTGTGAACACCAGGACGACAATTCCGACGTCACAAAAGAACATATTTTTCTCTGTTTTGTTCATTTAATGTTACACTTAAAATATTTGAATAATAAAAAATAATTACGTTAATTACTTTTAATGTCCGGCGTAACTTGTTTTTAATACCACAGACACTGACTTGTCTAGGGTTGGCAACTGATTTTAACATTTTGGTACAACTAAAAAAATAACACATATTTATTTATTTATACAGGCCATGTAACTACAGCAATGTATATGTCGTAAACATCCAAAAGTGGAATCGGGATTCGGTTTGGCTTGTTGAGGATGGCGACAAACATGTATCCAGAACGGTTCTCAGAACAATAAGTACCTACTAGACAGCCAAACAGCCAGGAAGACAAAACTTTGAATTTGTACTTAACATACATATATTCAGTATGTATAATTAAGTAGGTACCTATATCGTAAGCCGAAAAAATAATGGACGCAAGTTTTTGCAACTTTGTTTCACATTAGTAGTGCAAAATATGTCTGCATCTATCAGCAAAGTGTTTTTTAACCACTAGATAGCGATTTGATCAATTTTACTATACTATAAAAAAAGTTGTTCAGAAGCATGTGTAGAGGGAAGATATTATGACAAGTGGCAACCCTAATTATACTTTACCTTGTAAAAATTTAATTTAATTTAAAAACTCCTTGTTCGTAAATATCAAAGGTTAATTATAGTAGCATTAAATTGTGAAGTTGTAAACGTTTAGGTATAATGCTTAACAACTACTCGTAAATAAATATGTGCAAGAAAAGAAATCCAAGAGTATATTCACTCCCATATCCCCGAAGAAGTAGGCAGAGGCATAACTAGGGCACTCACGAATAGCTGAAGATACTAAGTCACATAATTATCAACGTGACTTAGATTCCTTACAAGTATAAGAGATATACATCACACTTTGGCATCACATCACAACTGATACCAAGCAGTTCCTCCTCCTTCTCACTTTTAATATGGGAGGCTGATGAAGCTGCTGCAGCAGTCTAACACCTTTTATTGTTGGTAACCTATTTAAATTGTGCTTGTCTTTTACGAGCTGATTGGATCAACATGGGGAAACCATGCAATTCAAGAAGATATACACACACACACACACACACACACACACACACACACCATGCTCGCACTCACACAAGCGACCCGGGTCATTTATGTTCATTGACTTATGGTCTTTTCCTCCTCACTTTTTCAAAACTAGACGACCACTGGCAAGCGATGAGACCACTAATTAGTGGATGAACACTAATCGATCTTAATATCTAAAAATAGTTGTAGATATTCATGCTTGGCCACAGAGATTAAAAAATAAAGACGGGAATAAATGAATTAATACAGCTGTAGAATAACAGCCACGTTTAGGCTTCAATACAGCCTTTTAGACGTTGAAGACAGTCACGACATCAATAGAAGCACACTCTCGCCAAGTTTACTGACGATGACATGTTTTCTTTTTGGGGTCTCCAAATCATCATGGTATTTAAGGTATGTCATACTTTCAAAAACTGTCCAAAAATCATAATCCAGTAAATTAAAATCTGTAATAGATGATAACTATCGATGTAGCACCAAACGTTCGATTAACATCTCCCTTGGATGGATCGAGCTCTATGACCCGTCTTATCTTTTTAATGCAGGAGCACTGAATATTTTTTATCTAACTGCGATTAACTACAACGACCACACCAAATGTACTTCCTCCTGGGAGATTGAATCTCGATTTGATGACATGTTTTGACACGTAGGAGAGAAGTTTCTGTGCTTGTCACTCGACGTTAGTTACCAGGTGGAAGATGTCTTCGTCACCGCAACTGGCGCCTACTGTGTAGTGGGGGTTTGTGTTTGGGTGACGTTTTTTAATAGCAAATACGTTGCTAACCTCTCAGCTTTTTCAACTTCATGAGAATTTTAGGCCTGTGTTACAAGTGAAGTTCGCATTGGCTATGTGAATTCATTACATTTCTCATATGTTGATCCGGTTCTCCTGTGCAGATTAGACAATCTACTTTTTTTTCATACATCTCGTAAGAATGGAGCAAAGACAACAGCATATCTGGTGGTAGAGTGCCTTTTTTATGATATTGGAAGGCAAACAAGCAGACGGATTTAGAGAAACCAAAGGTGGTAAAGGTGCATTGCCAACCTGAGGCCGGGGTGTTAGGCCCCGAACAATAATTAGTTTACCTTATCCTCTAAACCGGAACACGTCAACGGCAGGTATGGTATAAGGAATAGGTAAGGCGGTGGTACCAATCCGGGCGAGTCGCTGCGAAACTCTACCACCTAGTTAGATGTCACGGTGTTAGTGACGGTAAGCCTATGCTCGTCTTTTACAACCTGCCTGGAAGGAAGGCAGACGATCTATTCTGCAAAGGAGCCCGAAACAACTCGGCAAAGAAGATGCTGCAACTTCTCCGGGGAAGGATCCACCACTTGTTCCTGCCACCGTAACGACATTGTCATGGTCCGATTATGGTCCGGTAGCTGGTAGATTGAACATGCAGATTACCCACTAGACAGCGACGCACCTACAAAATCTACATCACACAGAAATATGACGTATCAGTTTAGCGGCGATTTTACGTTTACTAGTGGTCGCCCATTGGTCGAAATTTTATAAAAAAAAAAGTATCTTCACGCCCATATCCCCGAAGAGGTAGGCAGAGGTACAACCAAGGCACCCACGACTAGCCGAAGACACTAAGTCCCACAATGTGATAGGTGGCAAGCCTATCGCCAACCGGGCACATTTCCAATCCCGACCAACATTTTTCTTTTATTAGAAAATTGGAAAAATCCAATTTTCTTTTTGTTGGTCGACCCGGGATTCGAACCCGGGACCTCATGCAGTCAAATCCAACACCCGGACCGCTAGACCACAGAGGCGATTTTATATCTTGTTGATAAGAACGCCATCTTCATTTATACTATACTTTATGAATAGTTAGTGCGCCATCTGTGATATTTTATCGTTATCATCAATATATTTGTTTGTGTGTGTCAAATGCATGATAGTGTGGGTAATGTTTTATTTATTGATTTAATGTACTTTTTCAGCATTATTATTGAAAAATATTAGCATTCTGCTCTTCTCCTACTCAAAAACTATACATAAGTGTGCCAAATTTCATACTCCTCCGTTGGCACAATTTTCGAAAAATGGGGTCAAAAGTTTTGGCATCACGTATTAATATATACCTAGATTAGGATCTTTAATATCTTCTGAAAGTTCTAGTCTGTCTTTACACGTGTCTGGGACTGTACTCGAGGAGGAGTCTATTATAGAATGAATATGTCAGGTTTATTACGGGCACCATTATTTATATTATCGCACCGGGCGGGCACACATCCAATCCCGAGCAAAACTTTTTTTAGAAAATTGGAAAAACCGCATTTTTTTTGTTGCCCGACCTGAGAATGGAAATGGAAACCATGTGGAAACCTCTCAAAGTCAAGTCTAACACCTGGACCACTAGAACACAGAAAGATTTCATTTTTGTCAATAATGGGAAATCACACTTACCTGAGGAATAAACCGTTAGGTAATTACTAATAAGTAATCGATTAATTAAATTATTTAGTACTTATCACAATTTTGTATTTTTTTTTAATTCGTTAAAATTAAAAAAAAACTTAAAATAATTTTCATATCCCACACACAACATCGTGATAAATAAGTAGGTAGGTACCTACATACTTAGCCTTTAGCTGCTGTCCTGCCATTGTAAGACATAAACACTGTGTTTACG
>NJDC01012505.1:80757-103259 GCA_002245475.1 Calephelis virginiensis | reverse complement strand
TATTGTTACAACTTTTAAAAATATTGGCAGAAGTTCCTGTTGAAGCCAAAACAATATCTAAGACATAGACGTCTACTGTGTTTTACAATATTAATTCTTTGTTAATTAAAACTGTCACTTAAAACTTTCCTTTGTTTCCAGGTAAATAAAACAAATCCGTCCGCTGTATTCGGTAAGAAGCTCCTGAACATTGTTTTGTAATAGAAATCTTCATTCCACTGTTTAACAAATAACGAGCATTGAAAAAGTTCCGAAAGTCCCCAGCGACTCGTCTAGACCGGCCCAGGTGTCCTAGGGCTACAATTTTACAAATGAAAACTTTAAGATGCTCCCCATGGCGATCAAAATTTTTCAGACATTTTCAGACACGTTATATTGCAATATCATAGGTTAGCGTTATATTCTAACGTCTCAAACCTCGCAATACGGGTTTGATTCCTGACAAGGTTTTTCATACTATTACAACTTCTAATAAAAAAAGGCGGATTTCCTTATCGTAACAATATACATCGCATTTTAACACTCAAAAATTATATTGATGCGCTCAATCTAAAGCCGCTTGTAATTTCCCGAGATAAATATTAAAAAATATTATAATATAATCGCCTCTGTGGTCTAGCGGTCCAGATGTTGGAATGGACTGCATGAGATCCTGGGTTCGTATCCCGGGTCGAGCAACTAAAAGAAAATTGGGTTTTTCCAATTTTCTAATAAAAAAATTGTTGCTCGGGATTGGACACGTGCCCGGTTGGCGATAGGCGTGCCACCTATCACATTGTGGGACTTAGTGTCTTTGGCTAGTCTTGGGTGCCCTGGTTGTGCCTCTGCCTACCTCTACGGGGATTTGGGCGTGAAGATACTTTACTTGACTTTACTTTTATGATATAAAAATTAAAAAAAATTAATCGCGAACCGCTACTTTCTCCGTCTGTGCTTCCATGTTAAGTTACGTTACACGTAAAAATACAAATGTTCAATAAACCCAACAAAAAAATAATATGTAATGTAGCTAAGAACCATTTCGATTTTTTATCTTTTATATAAAAAATCCTCATCGAAATTGAGCCACCAGTTTCAAAGTTTTGACGCCATAGACGAACACACACACATGCACATACGCACTTGTGTGTGTGTGTGGCATCATAACTTTTAAAGCATATGGAACGATTTAGACTTGGATTTTTTTTGTTTTAAAACTGACATAAACGGTTCTTGGCGACATTACACGTGGGTTTTGTCGAAGTTATCGACGTTTAATTTTAGTGTTGTAAGTTTCTTTCTTGTTTTAGATACATCAAAGTAAATTTAGTAAATAAGAAATTTAAATATGAAACAGCCAAACTGCACCTTGCAGCTTGTCACTATTTACACCCTTTCCCTTTGTTTGCATAACTCACTAAAACGCACCCCTACTAATGAAAACCTGAGGGAAAATTCGGGAAAACTCATAATAATAGGGGACTGCAGGCCATTTATACAAAGGCTGTTTTTTATTTAACAATACGTTTGAAACGGAGATGAAAATAATTGGTTCAGTTAGTTTCAGATGTGTTAAATGCTTTTGTTCTTTTAATAACTACTCTCCAGAAGTTTAAATTGATACAATCGCAATGAAAATTATTTTGAAATATTTTTCGTAATGGTTTAACACAGTAAATGCAAAAGCTTGTTTTACCTTCCAACACTTTTTGTCGGGGGTTTAAAAACAGAAGATAAAACAGCAAATAACAATCAGGAATCTTCATTATTGCGTATTTATAAATGTTTTGTAGCTCAGTGAGAACAGTTTTGGGGGAAATTGCCCACAACCACAAAAAAACAACGAATTGTCTCTGTGGTATAGTGGTCGATTGTTTCCGTAGACTACATGAGGTCTCCGGTTCGAGTCCCGTTCGAGTTCACACTCAAAATGTGTTTTCTCATTTTTTAATAAAAACAACGATGTCTACTATTAAATAAGTGCCCGGTTGGTGATAGATTTGCCACCTATCATACTGTGGGACTTAATGGCTAATCGTATATGCACTGGTTGTATCTCTTTTTACTTTTTTGAGGAGACAGGCTTGAAAATACTCTTAAACAAAATTGACAAAGATATTTCTGGTATCTACAAGCGAAGTGTGTTTCTTCCTTTTACTAGAATTTCCACTTCCAAATTTCTCTCCAGCGATATAAATAACCCTAAAATTAAAAGTAACCAATAAACCCCCGACGACACTTATATGTAATGTAGCTAGAATCATCTTGAACACGTTAGCTTTCATAAAAAAAACCGAATCGAAATCTGTTCATCCCTTCAAAAGTTATAATAACACACACACATCAAACACAGACACACACATCAAACTTACAACAACTCTCTTTTCAATATGCTTTAAACTGCAAAGATTATGACACATAATACCCTAACTTTTAAACTATGATCCACGGGCCGCCTCTTAATTCTTTCATGAGATCCTCGTCATCTAGAATTCGTCATCAGAACATATGACCAGTTCTTGTTAAGACGATTCTAATGAGTCCAAACTCCATGGATTTACCAGTAGGCATCTCAGGGTTAGGTCTCCTATCTTCGAGCTCCATCATCAGCCTAGTTGTACCAATATTCGTTAATATTTTAACTGTTAAGTTTTACACATGTTCAAAAGTGAAATACCCACATTGCGTCTAATATTCAATTTGATGCTTACATATGAGCTGCAAATTAAGCTGATTATCTTGAACGCCTGGATAAATCTCCATAAACGTTAGCTATAAATAAAGAACCATCTCGAATAAGTCAATTAAAAAAAAACGCATCGAAATCCATCCATCCGCTGAAGAAGAAACGCCATATTTAGACAAATTCACGACAAACTAACAACACCCCTTGTTTTCCATTTTGCGTTTCGGGGGTTAAAAATAATACTAAATCTCTCCATATTGTTTCGAATCAACCTGTAGATTTCTCTCATAAAATTGTAAAGGCCGGCGCTTCTCAAATTGTGCGAAATACAAACTTATGCAGATTCGGCACAGATGGCGCCCTCGCCCTTCGATTATCGTATGGAGATTAAAATGGAGAACCCGCCAATGTTTGTCTCTAACTCGGTTACGACTTACCCCACGTGACAGCCTTTAACCAACTTCATAGCTCAAATGTGCATGTGTATGCGTGCGTGCTTGGGTGCGAGCGTGCATGGGATCACAACCACAGCAGTCTACTTACATATCTTCACGCCAAATTCCTTTATCGGTCATCAAAATGTATTGAATGCTAATTATCACGATTTCTACATATCAGCTGCAGTAGTCTAGTTATCATATTTCTACTAAAAACCGTGTTTTCTTCTTCTTCTTTTATAAATATGGCTATCGATCGTTTTTCACAACGTACTTTGCCAATGTCAAACTAGTTATTATTAAGTCTTATACAGTCATTAGTCACTATATGCAAAGTCACGTAAGGTCTAGAATAGAGCGGTGGCTTCGTTACTCAAGCTCATCTATTGAGATTTGACGGCAGCGAGAAAATAAACGATACACTAATTTCTTCATGATTATTTCAATTGTGCACTTTTACTGAACAAAATTAATCTAATTCCCACCTTTAATTAACCAATTTCACTCAATATAAATACGAAATTCAATAATAATGAAAAAAATTACGACCGTCTTCATTCACGATGGCGCCAAAACTCCTAAAAACCGTGTTGTTGACCATTTTTATTGAGATATCTATCATTCATTTGACACTTCCTGAGTTCGCTACCATTACAATTGACAAGAACTGTCAAATCGCTATCGTTTCGAAATTTATTCATGCTGGGAGTACTGAGGAAGTTCCTGATGTTTCTGTTTCACTCATACTATAAAATGTTACCATCCCCGATTAAAATACAGAACCAGTTTTTAGAGAAACGAGATATGGACTTGGGATATTGTTATTATTATCACCGTACTATTTAGCCCCGGTGGCATAAAAAATAGAGGCGTAATAACTTTTTATGTGTTTGTATATGCGTATCTGTCTGGAGCATTCTTACACGAACCGACCGATTTCGATGCACATTTTTTGCTTGAAAGCTGGTATGATTGAGATGGTTCTTGGATAAATTAAGAAATATGTTTTGTTGAGGGTTATTGACTTTTTTTATTGTTTTTTTTTAATTTTATTATCATAACTGAACCAGTTGTAAAGTATCGAAAATTTGACTTGTGTTATTAACCAATGTAGTGGTTGTTAATTACGCTATTTATGCTATGTTTTCTATATCACAAGTACAATTTCCATAATACGTGCTTGTGAGTAGAGAGTGCGTCAGTAAAATGGAATGTAGGATGGAACAATACTCTATAGAAACTATCTCCAACCAAAGCCATCACCATAACATACCTTTTGGTCTATTGTTCCAAAGGCGGCCAAGTATTTCAGTGGCGAAGCTTAAGTCATTAGCGGAGTATGTTAACCGTACTGACGCAATATTTTAAATAAGTCAAAAGTGAAGTTACGTTGCTTCAATTTGTCTTTTACGTAAGATGAACTGTTGTTCGCGACTTTGTATGCGTTTTTTTTTTTGTATGATATTGGAAGACAAACAAGCAGACGGATTTCCTGATGGTAAGAAATTCACGCCGCTTAGAGACACCAAAGGTGGTATTGCTGTGTTGCCAACCTGAGGGATGTTAGACCTGGAGCAAAGGTAAGTTTACCCGCTACCTTACCCTTCAAACCGGAACACGTCATGACGTTATAGCGGCAAGAATAGGTAAGGCGGTGGTACCAATGCGGGTGAGTCGCTGCGAAACTCTACCACCTAGTCAGATGAAGCGGTGTTAGTGACGGTGAGCTTATGCTCGCCTTTTAGGAAGGCAGATGGTCTATTCTACAAATGAGCCCGGACCAACACGCAACCCTCCCGCAGAAATTGTTGTAAAACTGGATACATTGAAAAACCTGTTTAAATGCTAAAATAAACGAAATCGGCTGATTTGGATTGGTGTGAAAATAAAACATATTTATTTATAAACAAATGTTTGTTTATAAATATGTTTCGCCATGTACGCTACTATAACATTGGTAGGGATTACACAGAAACACAGGTTTTTCAATCAAAAGTAGTTCTTTTTAAAGTGATCATTCGTAATCGCTATAAACTACATATACAATCTATTGAGCAGAAGCGTTCAATAAAGGCTGGAAAGCTCTGCTTACTCTTGACATTGCATGTGCTTTATAATTATACACACACAGCTTTTTAGTTAAATTGCATTAATGTCATAAACCAAAACGATTAATATCACGCCATCTATGAACGATTAAGATAACTGTTTGTAGCGTCGTATTGCGTAAGCGTGGGGAAAAGCACGAACTAACCGTGCCTTGGTTTATTTGTACTATATGTGTAATTTTACGAGTCATTTAGACAAAAATACGGTTAATGAGTTAGTGAATGCACGTACACGTAAAGTATTTTCATACGTGTATGAGTTGAAAATAAGCAGTGCTTAACCTGGACTAACTTGTCTTATTTAAAATCCTGAACACGCTACTGAAATAGTCATATTTAGAAGCCTTATGAATCTATCTGCTAGCAGGACTTAATGAGTTGCCAATATCTACTGCTGTCAGAGTCAAAATAATTATTATTGATTGTTTCTACTGTGTTTAGAGAAAATAAATTTTATTGAACTTTATTTTTCAATTAAATAATTACTTTATTTCTATTGAGACTCATTTGTTTCTTGTTTTGATAAATTGTGATAAAAGTAACTACATAGTAAACTTCAAATGTCCGTTTTTGGCACCTTGTCTTTTGATAACATTCATATTCATAGTGTTCATAAAAAAATTGTATTAGTATTGTAACAAAAATAATGTGTCATGTGTAGCAATTGACATTCTGTGGTAAAGTTAAGACCGAACTGAATTTCTACTTAGTTTTTAGCTACGATTTCTATGCCTACCCTATGTGAAATCTCTGTGCATGCCCCTTCTATTGAATTTAGATTTGTGCATAATCAACTAAAGAAACGCTCTGAACGAATTTTAATAAAGATCTTACAAATATAAAGAATTATTTAGAATATTTGTATATTATAATTTTTTGATATTTTGTTTTTAATATTATATATGTTACTTATTGTTAATTTCTGATTTATAGTAGTTTAATGAAAGAAGTCAATTTTTTTGATATTATACAACGAACGGCTCGCCTGATGGTAACAGACTACAGAGTCATATAGGTACCGAAGATGTTATAGACGCGTTCGCTCTTCTGTTTCCGAAATGATATGCCAATTGAGCATGTCTACCGGTTACCCCACCCTATGGCAAAGTTGTCAGCTAGGGCTGGTTACTAGTAATATTGTTTGAGCTTCTTCGATAGATAAATGTAAAATTAATGAATAAGCTTTCCGCTGTCGCTTTCCTTTTAAACCTACATAATTGCAAATTCAAAAGGTATCAATGGCACGTGGTCTCAAATTCATGCTTCAACCACAAACCGATTAAGTTAAGGCCTACAAAAGGCGATAACCCTTAAATGCTAATGGGGTACTATAGACCCGAGTGAACAAAGAGTACAATGCCGATTTCCAGCGATACATTCAGTTTGTTCAGGCTCACGTTACGGAAGATTAAGATTACTGTTGCCGTGCTTTGGTTTCTACATTTTGCGATTTTCATGATAATTTTAGGTTACACGTGTAGTAAATAGGATAAATAGGTTTATACCTGCGAAGATATTATAAACTATATATCGTCTGAAGAGAATCTTTTTTTGAAAGAAATAATAGTTATAGAATCTATTTTATTTCTGCCATGGAATAACGGTTTAGTTAATGTCGATCTGTTTATCTGTACTTCTTTTTTCCAAACT
Organism: Calephelis virginiensis; assembly: GCA_002245475.1. Classification (NCBI taxonomy): domain Eukaryota; kingdom Metazoa; phylum Arthropoda; class Insecta; order Lepidoptera; family Riodinidae; genus Calephelis; species Calephelis virginiensis. Next base: position 96,399 of record NJDC01012505.1, on the reverse strand, counting down.
AAACACTACGTTGACAAGCACCAACACCCCATTACATCGGTGCGATAGTTCGGAATGCACAAGTAAATTAATCCAGTAATGTAATTTACTACATTATTTTCTAGCGGATATTGGGGCTATCACATCACTACACCACAGTCCACAATCTTTTGTTATTCCCTGCTTTTTGCAGGTTTTAAAACTAGAGCAATGACAAATAAATACAGCTATGAATTTTATTTCTCTGTTGACACAAAGTGTATTTTATTACAAATACAGTTTAAAAACATTGTCACAATAATCTTCAACAAATCCTTTGATTTAATATAAGCCGAAGTGCTGCTTTTAGATTTGGTTCTATTTGCCAAAGAATTATCATGAAGAGAAACTCCCTACTAAGGGTTCCTATCATAACTGAGACGGAATTTCAAAGAGATACTCCTTTAATATTTAAATAGCGGATTCCCTTAGCAAATAATTACCCAAATTAGGGGAGAGTTTTACGCACGTAAATAAATGATGAGCATTCACCTGATGTTTAAATATAAATGTATACATGCAAATATGTTCGTAGTAACGTTGACTTTAGTGTCTATTCTGGTGTAAACATATTTTGTATTAACTAGACAAGTTTTATGGTGCATAACTGGAAGGTAGAAGTTAGATTGGGTCTCAAATATTCATGATCGCGGTGATAGTGTTTACTTTGAATTTAAGAGGCTTTACTATGTTATATACTTAATTGAAGACGACTTGTATATATCTTAATGTCCCGTGTTCCGTTTATTGTTGATTTCAAATACACTTGAAGGACTGCCAAATTTATCGTAATCATGTTCCCCCGTGTTGGTCCGGGCTCCTTTACAGAATAGACTATCCGCCTTCCTGCCAGGTAGCTCGTAAAAGGCGAGTATAGGCTTACTGTCCCTAATACCGTGACATCCTACTAGGTGGTAGACTTTCGCAGCAACTCGGCCGGATTGGTACCGCCGCCTTGCCTATTCCTGCTGTCATAACGTCAGTGCTTACCGTTGACGGGTTCCGGTTCGGAGGTTAAGGTAGCCGGTAAACTTACTTTTGCTCTAGGTCTAACATCTCGTTTTCAGGTTGGCAACGCACCATTACCACCTTTGGAGTCTCTAGGCGGCGTGAATTTCATATCATCCCTTCGAATATGATAGAAAAAAAAGCAACAATATTTTATGAACTTTAGAACGACGACAAGTGAGACAACAATGCGATATCAGTCAGTCAGTTCAACTTGTAGTTTATGTTTATATTGTACTTATTAATTGGTAATGCAGCAAGAATTTGTTCGTGTCCATAGATGACGTGTAGTTGTTACCATGATAAAACATCCAGCATACATTGCAGGGTTAAACAGTTCGCATATAAATTTCGATGTAACAATTTGTCAAAGGATTGTTACAAACACTTTGTGAAACTTTTCCCAGTAGACTACTCAGCCTTACTAATAGCCTGAAAACAACAAACTCCCTAATGTCTTTATGTTGATAACTTTATTCAGATATATTTAGCCCATTTCTCTCCTGTCTGAGAGACACTAATGAACAACTTATTAACAAAATTGAAATGGTGAAGCTCAAGCTTATTTAACCTGTTTTAGAAACAAAACTTAAAAATATTCTTAATTTATCTGTAATACTTTTCGTCAGAACTTTCTACTATGAGAATTAATTTTGATATTTATGTTTGGGATCTGGTGTTTACCTTGTGGTAGTTTAAAGATTAAAACATGACTGAGCAGTGGTTTTTGACTTTTACTCAATAAAGTGTATTAAATTTATGTTTTAGATTAGTCGATGATTTTAGTTTATGATCACGACTTTATAATTTGAGTATTATTCGTATGATTTTATTACATTGTTTTTTTTTAATTTAATGTATCTTAATATATACAAATTACGTGTCACGTTGTTTATCCGCGATGGACTCCTAAACTATTAAACCGATTTCAATCAAATTTACACACCGTGTACAGTTTGATCCAACTTGAAAGATAGGATAGCTTACATCTCAATTTATAAAAAAAAAAGTATCTTCACGCCCATATCCCCGAAGAGGTAGGCAGAGGTACAACCAAGGCACCCACGACTAGCCGAAGATACTAAGTCCCACAATGTGATAGGTGGCAAGCCTATCGCCAACCGGGCACAATTCCAATCCCGACCAACATTTTTTTTTTTATTAGAAAATTAGAAAAATCCAATTTTCTTTTTGTTGGCCGACCCGGGATTCGAACCCGGGACCTCATGCAGTCAAGTCCAACACTCGGACCGCTAGACCACAGAGGCAATCTCAATTTATGATTAAAAAATTACCATTCGAACGAAGCAGGCACCTAGTTAATTATAAATAAATAAAAACTGTTTCATATAGCTTGGATAATGCATCCATATTTTTTAATATGTGTGAAGACAAGAAACCCGATTGTAAAAACGTTGCAGTAACAAGATGCTTATTATACTCAAGTTGGAATTGCCAGCAATACCATCGGGTAAGTACTTATCCATAAATCCAAATTGTTGCAAGAGGGGAACATCAAATCCGACAGCCCTTATTTATGGCAAATTAAAACAGCAGCTAAACCAAAGGCAGGTGTCAACCCTGCGTCCCGACGCTGTATATGTATATATATATCAACCTGTATAAGTATATAAATCTTGTGTCAGGTGCAACTTGATAATGACATGTATATTTTATTGCAGGGACGGTAAACAAACCAGCACAAAAAAATACGTGTGTTGTTTTGAGTAAAATGATGCACTTAGATTAAAACTCATAAATAAAAATAAGATACTGTTATAAACCAGAACGAAGATTAATTAAAAAATTAAAATAACCGCAGTCTTATTTTCAACCGCACTTTCAACAAAAAAAAAATACAGCGAGACAAACTGAATTTACTGATCCAATAATTTACAAAGAGCACAAATGATAAAGACTTATGTACGTAACAAAGAGTGACATTCAAACTATCTATGACATTACAAAAAGGTAGGCAGTGGACTTTTTAAACGGGCTGAGGATCCCCTTAGGCAAGTTGACAGTTCCAAAATAATCGGATCGAATGAGGCGCGCACAGGCTTATATTGTAGACGCGTTCCTAACACTTGCTACTCCTTCCATAAGATCTGCACTATTCTTCCAACAATACTATTAATTTTTTTTTTACAAATGTAGTATTACAGTTATTTTTTCTACTTTTGCTAAAATAAGAGGCGAGCATAGGTAAAACAGGTCATTACCAACAAGACTGCAAGTGGTAGAGTTCTTTGTAGCAACTTACATTGGTTGGTATTCACCGCTTTACCTATTTTTACCAGCATAATGGATCATGCTTCAGCTTGGAGAGTAAGGTAGTCCGTAGACTTGCAAAATTGGCCTAACATTCCGGCCACAGGACAGCGACACACCTAAAACATCTATAGGCCACGGTTACATCTTACTTTCAAGAGATGCTTGTTCGTTTACCTGTAAAAAAAACTCATAAAAAGACTGATTCATTAACAAAAATAAACAATCTTAAAGGTAAATACGTTCATACCCATATCCCCGAACAGGTAAGCAAAACCAGGACATCTATGATTACCCGAAGAACTACTAAGTCCCACAATCTGGTGATAGGTGTTGACACCTTTAAGCAACTGGCCACTTATCCAATCTCGCGCAATGTTGTATTTATAAGAAAATTGTTAGCACTCATTTTGCGTTGCCCGACTTGGAAACTCAAATTATCAAGGCCAACTATGGACCAGTTGAACGCAGAGGTCACAACCATTCTGTTTAGAGACGAAATGATTCGATTTCATCGATAATTGTTCTAGTGCTGACGGCGTTTCTGAAACTATGAGATTTTCAAGAAAAAAGCTTTCTTACTACTAAAAGGTAGACAAGTGATACCTCTGGTGTTGCCACTGTAAGTGGATGGTGGAGAATAGTTACTATCGGGTCATCAGCTTGCTCCCATGTCCCATAAAAACAATTATCCCATATCTCATAAAAATAAATTCAATAATGTATTAGGAATGAAATGGAAGCAAATAGATAGGTGATAAGGAATCCACTCTGCCTATAGACATTCACAATGTTAATGATGCTTTTCCAACCTGAGGCTGGGTTGTTAAGCCTACCCTACCCTGCAACCGAAACAAAAGAGTAGCAAGCACTGACTTTAGGACGGCAAGGGAAAAGGAAAGTTGTAGTACTGATGCAGGCTAATCCTTTTTACGAATAAGTGAAAATTCGTTATAAAGCTCGGGATAGGTACCAACAGCACATTATAATAAAATTTCTTGTATTTCTGAAATAGTACAAGTGTACTAAATATCAAATAGCCCAACAATTTTCAGTGGAATAACCTTCAACACACAATTGTTTATATTAATAAATAATCATGTAATAAATACAAAATACAGTGTGTAGATAGTAACTAAATAATTAAAATTAATAAGTTGATTAAAACCTATTAAAATATTTGCACACCAAAAGTTGGTAGAATATGTTGGAACGCTTAAATAATTTTGTAACATCTTTGTAACACTCATACTGCGCAAATAAATATTTTTTCTTTTCTTTTCAACTCCTAAGCTTATTACGTAAATACATGGTCTGATAAGTTAACCCTTATTTTTAGATTTTGCGTAGCCGGGTCACGCCATTACGAACTGTCATAAGCAGGCGACTGTCAAAATGAAATAGGAGATTCGTCCCCAAGCACTCCCAAATATCGTGTTTGTTTTCTCTATTCTTGGCAACGACATAAAATCTAACTTCGGCTGTGTTAATGGGAGCGGTGAAGTCTGGAGGGTTCCACGATTTATAGTCTAGTGTGTAATCTCGTTTATGTTACAAGCGGAAGAGATTTTCTGTTAGAGTTCACTTATTTTAATAAAATGTGTGGCAGAATAGGTTGGAGGTATTGGTTAAAAAGGGGGTTAGACTTTTTTGAATCAGTTCTTATTTAGTCAAGTTTCAAGTTAAGATTATGTGTATTTTGACCTTAATTGATGCCAACATAAAAGCGATTGTGAAAAGATAAAAACGTTAATATCTATAGCATTTAGTATGTAAAAAAATTAGATGCAATTTATTGTTTCTTAAGTAAGTGTGTATGTGCTTGGATATCTTGAAACTTCATACATGTAATTATACCAGTTTAATCATCTTAAAATCACAAATTTAATCCTTAAATATACAAATAGCTTTCCTTCAGATAAAAGTATTTTCATCTTAAATAGATGCATCCAATAGTTCTGTGATGACTATCAGAGAATAGGCGAAAAGAAAGTAAGAAAACGGCCATACCAGGACTGTGTACTAGCGGTAATAACCGTTGCGATTTAAATATGTTTAAAAAACATTACATTAACATGCGGCAGAATCGAAACGCTGTATGCTATGAATTGGGCCACACAAGGACAATGTACTGGTATACATTGGCGGTGGTATAAAATGCACCTGGTTTACAGAGCGGGCGATGTGATTGCTACATATAATTGAATTACACATAGGAAGATATACGATTTCATTAGGGACCCGTTTTATGGTGGACGAACTCGATTTAAATTTAAATTAATTATAAATAAGCTATTAACGGACTATTCATTAAGACGAGTCAAGCTTTATTTCAACGAATTTATCAAAACATCGATTATAGTATGAACTATAGTACTGTACTATAGATGAACTATAGTATCGAATATAGCATATTTATTTGTTCATTAAAGTGTAGTTTGTCTATCTCGGTAGTTTCAGTGTTTATTGTAAGGGATGTAAATCCCAAGCGCTGGATTCTTCTGCTAAGCCAGTGCAGTCAGTCTAATTTGCGTTTGTACCACTTCCTTACAGGACGCATATTTTTTTCCTATAGGGTGAATAGGAAAAAAAGCTTCTAAGCTTCTTTTAATTAAAGTTAGGTTGACTAGTAGAAAATACCATGCAACATTTAGTCCGTCTTTGTACGCTATTGTGCATAAATTTTTTATATAAAAATCAATTGGTGTTCGTCAGTCTCGCTAAAACTCGAGAACAGCTGGATCGGTTTAACTAACTTTGGTTTTGAATTATTTGTGGAAGTTCAGGGAAGATTTAAAAGGTAATAAAAATAGAAAACCTGCGACAAAACTAAGAAAAACAACATTTTAAGTTTTCCCATACAAACAGAGCAGGTAGATCGAAGTTCGCCAGAACAGCTAGTTTTAAATATATACTGACACCTTAATTGACATTCTTGTATTTTAGTTAGAATGATAAACTTACCAAAGAAATTTCACATCTGTTAGGTTAGCAACGATACATCAAAAACATAATTAATTGTCTTTTGGTTATATATATTTAAAAATGCGTTTGCATGTTGGCAGATCAATAAGCATTGTCAATAATTCACTATGAAATGTCATGATTAATCTGTGAAAATTTGCTCATTATAAAAAAAAGGAAAAACTTACTGACTTCATCTAAACTATTTGTTCACTTCCCCGACCATAAACTATTGGTTGGTCGAAGTGCCTTTTAAAGCGGGATGTATGGGAGGACACGAGATTAGTAGTGGCTCGAGCCATAAATAAGTCTACCTTTGCCGTTGAAAATCAGAAGCGGGATAGCATCTTCCGATCTCCGGTATTAGCTGAGTGCTATAAGATTTAAACATTTTATCTTGTAAACTAACTTTTGCCTGCAACTTTTACTGCGTGCTAAAATTATTTAGTTCAACCAAGGGATTTGTTGATTTAGCATGATAAAAACTGTCATAACTTTAAATTAAAAACAGTTACAAAATTTGATTAAAACCTGTTTTGTAGTTTCAGAGTTTATTGCGAAAATTATATCGTGATACGAGATTTTAATTTTCATTTAAATTTTATACACTGGGACGACCAGGCAGCTCGCAAGGGGCGAGCAAAGATGTGTGTTTACCATCTTATGATATACTGGTGTTAAAGTGCTGTGCTGCTACTTGTCCGGGTAGGGATCCATAGTCTTACATATATCTGCCTCCAATATGATAGTATCAAGTTCCGATCCGGAGAGTAGGACAGCCGGTAGACTTGCACAACTGGCCTAAAACCTCGGCCACAGACAGCGACGTACCTATAACATTTATGGCGTCTGCAGATCATAGTTGTCTCTTACCATCAGGAGCACCGTGTGCCTGTCCGCTATCTTATAAAAAAACTTAACATTTACTTCAATTAAAAATTATTAAGGACAAAGTCAAGCGACTTCTATCCCTCTGTCCCTTTATATGCTTAAATCTTTCAAACTAAGCAACGGATTTTGATGCAGATTTTTTTAAATAGATAAAGTGATTGCAGAAGAAGGTTTATACGTATATTTTATACCAATGCGAAGCCGGGCCGGGCCCCTAATTCAACTGTATTAGCAAACCACAAATAATAATAAAAAACACAATTATTGGTGCCTGGTGAAAGCCATTTTGAGTTTTGATTTCTATATTGTCTTTGGTCATGCTCTCAAGATTCAGATAAACTGATATAAGCTATGAGAGAGTCGAAGTCATTAGATCTTTCTTAGTTTTAGTTCCTAGTTCTCAAAAGCATGTTACGTTATCAGAACCTTCCACTTAACCCTGCAAAACCCTATATCAAACAAAACACCCGAATATTTACATAAATCTTACATATTAAGACCCTGTATAAACAGGAGACGTGTATGTTAATACATTCTAACTAACCCACCGATTACCGAGCCCGACTGTTTATACAAGAACAATGTAACTATACAGGGTGCTCGGGAATTACGACTAACATAACTTGAACTATGCAAACGTACGGCACTATTGAGATAGATTGATTAATTCGCTGGTCCTAATTAAGGTAGCTGTCTATTAAACTTAAACGTCTGCAAGTATTGCCAGTAATTATGTACGCTTGGAACTAATAGATTTGTCATGATAGTATAATTATATGTAATCAACTACATCGTTAGTTTAGTTGTTGGTTTTACAAATAATTTATTTGTAAAACCAAATAAAGAACCAAAAAGAAAAATACTTTATTTGAAATAAAGTATTTTTCTTCAGTTCATTCAATTTAAAAACGGGCAGAAAAAAAAACTATTTTTTTTACCAAGGACGAGACAAATAATAAGTGGGTCACCTGATGGTAAGTGAATACCACCACCCACGGGCAATACCAGGAGTACCACAGATGCATTGACGACATTTCATAAATGAATTTACACTTTTTTTTTCGCTTCTGTGGTCTAACGGTTCAGTTGTTGGACTTGACTGCCTGAGGTCCCGGGTTCGAATCCCGGGTCGGGCAACAAAATAAAATTAGGTTTTTCCAATTTTCTAATAAAAAAAACGTTGCTCAGGATTGGATATGTGCCCGGTTGGCGATAGGCTTGCCACCTATCACATTGTGGGACTTAGTGTCTTTGACTAATCGTGGGTGCCTTGGTTGTGCCTCTGCCTACCACTTCGGGGATATGAACGTGAAGATACTTTTTTTTAATACCGCCGTTGGTACACAAAGTTGAGGTGAATTTTCTCGGGATAGCATGGTATAAGATCGCCTGAAAGAAAGACAAACAAACAAATACACTCGCATTTTGACTGAATCCAAGAAAGTTTTCAATTAGACTGTATGTTTTTGTATATTCGTCGCATATTATTCGGCCAATAGCCAACTAATTTTGATTTTAATTTTGTAAAAAGATAGGTCATTGGTGAGATCGCCAACCTAGCAAATTACTAATAATAAAATGTATGTGGGACCATATACCAATCATTTTGCTATATTTCGAAAAAAGAATTATCAAATCACGGCATGGTACTACCTAATTAAATACTTAGAGATGGTTTTTGCAGTTTCAATGCGCTCGAAGATTCGAAATGATAACAACTTGTACATGTTGATTATCTAGCTTATAAGTCTTTCCAATTTGACTTTCAGAGCTACAAAAGACTGTGTCGTCCCATAATTTGCAAACTAAATAAGGTAACACGCCTTCATCAGTTAACACGAAAACGGGCAACGTTCAGAATGTTGGCAAACATTTGCTCATTGTATTAGTGAGACCAGGGACAGGTACAAACCTCGACCTCATTAAAATTAACCCTTCCCGCCTCCCCGGGATAATTGGTTTGAGGCCTTGTTACCTTGCATTTTTAACTTTGTAATTTTTGACTAAAACTTTACGACTTTAAATTTTATAAAACTCTTTTGAGAATTTCTGCTCATAAAAATATCCAGGGTTAAAAAGGTTTAAAAGTCGTCAATCATTTTAGCAAGCTTCACTTTGTGACTTAAAATGACTCGCATATTTTTACAATTATAGCTTCAGCACTTTTTCTTATCGTTTCGTGTCAAAACTGACTTATTTAAACTTTTTTGTAACTTGAAATATCTGAAGATTAAAAAAATGTGTATTGTCCGAACGGACTGATATTTTAGTCGACTAATACTTATAACACAAGCTTATTGTTTCGGGTTAGATTCTTAACGAGGGCAGGCAGTAGGCACATTCAATTACTTAGAGGCTATATTAATTTGCGTTTATTCCGCCCGTTATTTATTTATAACTGATGAGTTCTTCCACGAGAACCCATTCTACATGGAAATCAAAACTATTAAACCTTTAAGTTGAATCAAATAAAAGATAGCTACAAAAACTGGTCAAAAACTAATCAGTAGTTTCAGAGTTTAGTCCAAACATACATCTATATTATAATTGGACGTAGATAAGCAGAAAGGACCCAACCCACATGAACACTAAAATTGAGAGAAACATACTAAAGAGGTTGTTAAGCTTATAATACTTTCATTCAGTAAAAGATTTCATAGATAAACAAAGCTATAATATTTGGATAATCATTAGATACCAACCCACATATATGGCCAGTACATATTATTATAAATATATAAACTTTAAAATCAATTAACTCAAAACTATTTCAATGTGGGTTGGGTCCTTTCTGCTTAACTACGTCCAATTGTCAATTGAATTTAAATTTCAAATTTCATTTGACATGTACATTAGATTTCGTTTATCATCATTGTTTGATTTGATTCAGGTCTGTATAGATTGCTGTACCTATCAGAAATGTTCCAGTGGTGTGTTCGTATTTACCTATTTGACTTTCAAATAATGGACAAGTTCATATAATATAACTAGCTACTACCCGCTACTTCGCTCGCGAAAAATTTAGATGTAAGCTATACTATCTTTCAAGTTAGACCAAACTGCACACGGTGTGTAAATTTGATTAAAATCGGTTAAGTGGTTTAAGAGTCCATTGAGGACAAACATTGTGACACGAGATTTATATATCTTAAGATTATAATACAAATAATTTGCAGATCTAGTATCTATACTTGATATCGTCGGAGCTTGGTGGAACTCCATTGTATACACACTATTTCGAGGTAAACGCTTGTACTTTTGCACTACACACTTCATTTAACACTAAATATTACGGTTGTAACTTACAACCAAATAAGTTCTGAACGTTAAATTAAACAGACAGACTAACATTAATTGTTAAATAAAGTGTATAGTGGAAAAGTACAAGCGTTTACCTAAAAAAAGTGTGTATTTGCAGAACTATTATAGAGTTGTCATGTGAGTGTTTTTAAAAGTCCCACTTAATTCGAAATTGAATATTATGGTCCATTTTAGTCTCCTTCATACGAAAAGCAGATTCTCCCATAGAATTCAGTTGCATTTTAATGTTCCCGTTGTCGCTAGAACGCTGGCATCCAGTATCAAACGAAGTGAGCAAATTGGCTCACGCGAGTGTAAGCGAATTTAGTACTAATTGTGTTTGACGGACCGTGCCGGGGAAGTGCATTGTTGTGTGCCTTTTGCACTTCCTAACTTTGGAATTAGGATGTATTTGGTTACTTCTGGAAATTAATTTATCCGCTGGTTATGAGATGCAAAAATATGTACACCACGCAATTATATTAGTCTCCGACTACAAACGATTATATTTCAAGTATTGTAATTACATACCAACGACAGAAGATGTAATATACATATAATATTACTAGCCGACCTAGCAAACTTCGTATCGCTCAGATAGGAGCTCGGACTGCCGGATCAAGTGTAAAACATTTTAAAATCAACGACAACTTACAAATGAAAAAATAATTAAAAACATTTTCCAGTGGACCAAATTGTGAGACTAAACCATTCTAATATAATCTAATCTAATCGCCTATGTAGTCTAGCGGTTCAGTTGTTGGACTTAACTGCATGAGGTCCCGGGTTCGAATGCCGGGTCGGGCAACTAAAAGAAAATTGGGTTTTTCCAATTTTCTAATAAAAAAATGTTGCTCGGGATAGGATATGTGCCCGGTTGGCGATAGGCTTGCCACCTATCACACTGTGGGACTTAGTATCTTCGGCTAGTCGTTGGTGCCCTGGTTGTGCTTCTGCCTACCTCTTCTTGGATATGGGCGTGAAGATACTAAACCATTCTAAAATCCCCCTGACCACACATAAAAAAAATATCAAAATCGCTTTAGTCGTCCTGGAGGACACACAAGAAGTATAGTATAAGTATATACTTCTTGCGTGCGTGTGTATCTTACTGAGCTATAACTATAACTATGTAAAGATATAATTTAGATCAAAGTTGGTTTAAGTTATCTATGTAAGTTAAAAATTATACCATCAAATTGATGGAGAAATCAAATCAGAAAATATTTTTTGTGTATTAAATACTAAAAGCTTTTTATAACATACTAGCTGCTATCTGCGGCTTCGCCCGCGTTTTCACAGAAACCCGGTGTGCGATCGGGATTAAAAATAGCCTATATGTTAATCCAGGTCACAATCTATCTGTCTTCCAAATTTCAGACAAATCCGTTCAGCCATTCGAGCGTGAAAGAGTAACAAACATCCATACATCCATACTTACAAACTTTCGCATTTATAATATTAATAGGATTCAAAAATAATAATTTTCATTCATCAAAACAACTTTTCTATTTTATTATATTGCCTATGACTTCTCTGGTGTTTGACATTAGGTACTATGGGTTTTCATGGAAGCTAATTACACAAATGTGGCATTAGAATAAAACTAAACTGTAATATAATCGATAGCAATTTAGTCCCCATTAGCTAAAACGTTTTTGCATCAAATCTGGACTGACAAAATCATATTTTTTCTATGTCCAAACTTCACTTGCATAATATCATTTCCTACTGATATCTGGTAGAGATGTTTTTATTATTTATTATTCACAAACTGTTTGTCCGCGAATTCTTCAGCGTAGAATAGTTAAGATTTTCACACAAATTAACAAATTAGCTTATATAAAATACAAATTTAGGGGTTGAATTTACAAAAAGTATTAAACCATTATTAAACCTTTGTTTGAACTTGGATCTGTAACCATATGCATATATAATGAAACAAAACTGGGTCAGCGGTTTAGCCGTAAAAGCGTAACAGATAGCCATACTTTGGCATTTATCAATCATCTAGTAGCCCGAACTAGCTTCGCTCGGGTGGACAAACTTCTATGTTATTTTAGACACAAATCTTTCTCTCGAATAAGTCTATATATTAAAAAGCCGCATCAAAATAAGTTGCGCAGTTTTAAGGTTCTAAGCATACATAGAGACAAACAGCGGAAAACGAGTTTTTTTATGCTATGTAATGATTTCAATTAATTTACTTACGTTAGATAATTGAAATTTAACTAAAATTATTTCAAATAAACTAAGTAAAACGAAGGTAATATAAAAAAGTATCTTCACGCCCATATCCCCGTAGGCAGAGGTACAACCAAGGCACCCACGACTAACAAGGTAATATAAGTATGGGTTTATAAATAAATAAATATTCCTGGACAAGTTACACAAATTGAATCTAACCCCAAAGTAAGCAAATCATTTGCTTGTGTTCTGGGTGTTATTCAACGATACTAGTACATAGAAATACTTAAATATATACTAGAATAAATTTAAATTTAATAAACACCCAGACCTGGAAATGCAGACATCTAAATGTTCATCACACAAATGCCTGCCCCCGTCGGGAATTGAACCCGAGCCTCGCGGTTAATCTGAGTAGTTAGGCGTGTACGCTAGCCACTCGACCGACGAGGCGGTTTTGCTCTAACTTGCTTATTATCTGCCAATGTGTTAACATTCCGATCCATCTTTAGTTACTACTTCAAGTAACTAGTCAGGTAACTTTAAGACAGTAAATAAATAAGAATATAAGACGTGTACGCTAGCCACTCGACCAATTCAATCAATTTACTTACGTTACAAAGTTGAACTTTAACTAAAATTATTTTTAAACAACTTAGTAAAACGTAATATTAGTATGATTTATAGTATTTTTATATAACAAACCTTTATCAGCATTTTATCAAGTATAGGTTTTTACGTATTTCTACCCAACACCTTTCAACCTTTGTATTTTAGAACCCTCAAATTCTAAAATAAGGAGCCATTCTTCCAACCGGTGCTCCGGCCACTTTGTATTCTGACCGCGGACGGCGATGTGATTTCCAACTACGTAAATAACACTCCTAAACAACCGCTTAAAAGCAGATTTCGATTGTTTGCGAACTCGTGTTAGGGGTATCGATGTACTTTTATTTAGCTCTTCCTGTTTTTTGTAAGTTTTAGTGATTTATATTTTCGCCTGCATTAAACTGTTATACGGCTATATTTTAAATAAATAAATATCCCTGGACAAGTTACTCAAATTGAGTCTAACCCCAAAGTAAGCAAGTTATATGTTTGTGTTATGGGTGCTAGTCAACGATACTACAGCATAGAAATATTTAAATAGACACTAGAATAAATTAAAATTTAATAAACACCCAGACCTGGAAATGCAGACATCTAAATGTTCATCACACAAATGCCTGCCCCCGTCGGGAATTGAACCCGAGCCTCGCGGTTAATCTGAGTAGTTAGGCGTGTACGCTAGCCACTCGACCGACGAGGCGGTTTTGCTCTAACTTGCTTATTATCTGCCAATGTGTTAACATTCCGATCCATCTTTAGTTACTACTTCAAGTAACTAGTCAGGTAACTTTAAGACAGTAAATAAATAAATATTGCTGGACAATCCTGCCCTTACACAAATTGTTCTAACCCAAAGTGAACAAATCATGTATGTAACGAGTGTTAGTCAACGGTAGATACTAATACATATAAATACTACACCCAGGACCTAATCCTGTTGTCTGGTCATACAAACATCTAAATTTAAACTACATAAATGGCTGCCCCCGTCGAGAATCAAACCTAAACATCGCGGTTGGCGGAGTTAGGTTAGTTATAATACTATATGTATTTTATAATTCTCCCACATAGTTTTAAAAATGATCGAAATAAAAAAATAACTGGTATTTGAATATTAACTTAAATTTTGATCATAATTCAGTACTTACTACTTCTGAGTCTTCCAGGTATAAGTGGTTACTGGTTAATATATTTTTTTCTGGTAGCTATTTAAGTATTAAATATTAAGTATTAAGTGTTAAACATATAATCGTTGACTCATTCTCAACTCAAGCATATAATTTGCTTACTTTGAGGTTCGATTTAATTTGTGTAATTTGTACAAAGATATTTATTTATTTATTAGTATACGATATATTTGTCGGGGTACTTGAGCCCTTACCATGAGTTTACGGCTTGTTAAGTTTACTATACTCTCTACCGTCTCTGTAAATTATTTGTATGAAAACTTTGAACAGCGCCTCTATTGGTAACTATGAGAAACACATTTTTAGACCAAAAGTGTCATAGATTTCGACACGTAACTTATCGAAAGTAATCTAGACCAACTCATGGTAAAACCTCTGTTATGTAACTTGCAATAGTTAAGCTAGTTAACTAGTCTTGCTATAGTACTTAATAATCTCACAATATTGCTTACTTTACTTTCATTAATTTGACACATAGGAATTAATCGTCTTTCAATATTGATACTATTTACACAAAAGCCGTACTGATCATGACTCTCAATAGAGCACGAGAGCTTAAAATATATTTTTTCGAATGGACGTTCGACCAAATGGGCAGCATCGAGCCGTTCTCGTCCAAAGAGTATAATAATATACCTATACAGGACTTCTCGTCCCAAACCCTAGGGAAAACTCGGCGACGATAGGAACATGAATCCTGACAACAGATGTCACTAATGTCGAAATGACAGCTCATTTCTAATAATTCAAAACTAGTTTTGATATGGCTAAAATGTTCTGTTCCTGTTTCTTTTTAGTCTAATTTGTTTATACCTATACAGGACTTCTCGTCCCAAACCCAAGGGAAAACTCGGCGACGATACGAACATGAATCCTGACAACAGATGTCACTAATGTCGAAATGACAGCTCATTTCTAATGATTCAAAACTAGTTTTGAAATTGCTAAAATGTATTTTTTTCCTGTTTCTTTTTCGTCTAATTTGTTTAAATTTTGACTTACTTGACCATTGAGAGCTATTAAAAACCTACAATATTGAAACAGCACGATAAGCTGTTTTATTTAAAAATAACTCTAGTCTGTTTCATTAACATCGGTTCAGTGGAAAGAACTTTCGAGAAATTTCGTGTGAGCTGTAGGACAATATTAGTTTTTCTGAAGACGGACATAAATTAAGAAACTATTTGTTGTACGTACTGCCTTTTAC
>NJDC01012505.1:47096-65268 GCA_002245475.1 Calephelis virginiensis | reverse complement strand
GTGACGAAGCCACCGCTTTACTTAAGACCCTGACATGACTTTGTAAATAGTGACTAATGACTGAAATAAAGACTTAATTAATACCGAAGACAGAGTTTTGGCGCTATCGAGAGAAAAGACGGTCGAAGTTTTTTCATAATCATTGAATTTCTTGTTAATATTGAGTGAAATTAGTCAATTTCGGTGGCATTTTGTACAATTTTGTTCAGTGAAAGTGCACAAATGAAATAATCATGAAGAAAGTAGCGTATCGTATAATTCCTCGTTGCCGCCAAATCTCATTACATGAACTTGTGTAAAAAGGCCACCGCTTTACCCAAGAGCCTGACATGACTTACTGACAACTTATGACTGATGACTAATTACAATTGATGTAAAATGAATATAAAATTTGATGCAAATTTCTAGAGATTGCCAAAACCTAAAGAAAGCAAGAGAGAAAGAATACCGAAGATATGGCAGCATGGCCTAAAAGTAGCCATAGCCGGTCCCAGAAAGGGGCAAATAATCTACTAACTAACTAAAAAAAATTAAAACTACGTTTACGAGTTTACGCATAACTAAAGAACTGTATTTTTTCTGACCATAAGCACCATCCTTAATTAAGACAAATATTAAAGCTCGCTTGACAAAGCGCCCGAACCGATTTTTTTTAGTAAAATGATTATCTTCAAAGGTGAAAAAGTGAAACCGGTTGGCTTAAGTGTAACATAAAGTGTATTGTGGAAAGTATAAGTGTTAGTTTGACCGCCTTGTTGGTCGAGTGGCTAGCGCACAGGCCTAAATACACCGACTAACCGCGAGGCTCGGGTTCGATTCCCGACGGAGGCAGGCATTTTTGTGACGAACATTTAGATGTCTGCATTTCCGGGTCTGGGTGTTTATTAAAATTTATTCTGGTATCTATTTAAGTATTTCTATGTATTAGAATCGTTGACTTACACCCATAATACAAGTATATAATTTACTTACTTTGGGGTAAAATTCAATTTGTGTAACTTGTTTGTCCAGGGATATTTATTTATTTAGTCAGAAAATATGATCGTCCTTATCGGATCAGAGTATAAAAAGAATTCAAAGAGGAAGTATAGTAAACAAAGTGGATGGAAATACCTTCTTTAGAATCGAGTAAATAGTGAATAAATATACTATATGTAAAAGCAACTTTTTGCCGGTGAAACAAAATGAATTCAAGGGATTTCTATCTTATTTTATATTTACACTTTATTCTGCAATTCTGTTAACATCAAAAGTGATTTCCAGAAGTGCAAAGTGCACAACTAAGGTTACCACTTTACAGTAACTGTAGTTCAAGCACGGTAATGTACAAAAGAAGCAATTAACGTGTAATTGTTGCTTTGTCGGCTCGATAGCTACGTTCAAATGCACTGAGACGAGAATTGTACTTTAGTTATGTAGGTACTAGACACACCCTGCGGTTTCTTCCTTGCTAACACCGCATGCAAAGGTCACAGTATAAATAAATAACACCTTGTGAACAGTGCAGGTGTCTTAAAATGGATCCCAGACAAACAGACACAATTTAACTGTATTATTTTAGTGTAAATGTTTTGAAATTGAAAGAAAAAGCTCAATTCGACTATTTTAGAAATGAAAACTTCTTTAGCGACGCGACGTTTGCGCACTTTTTTTGGAACGGATAAAATCTTCTAAACTCGCGTCAGGACACGCGACCTGAAATGAAAATTCGTAAGACGGCGCAGGGCGCATGCGCGAATGTTCGTGTTGTCATATTTGTGTACAATACCGCAATAAATGAATATTGTATTCTACGACATAAGTGATAATACTTTCATACTAATAATTAAAGCAATTCGTACAAAATTATTTCCTAATCATTTTAAAATATCAAAAATGCACAACGTTAATGTTCAACTTTTCACTTCTGCCGGCACTCCCGGAGTGCAAACCGTTTTTTTTTTGTAACCTTTTTAAGGCCGTCATTCCAAGGTGGTCGCTTATTAATATTAATTTCGCATATTTGAGTTCTTGATAGTGCATACATTTTTGGTAACATATTTTTCTTAAATTATTATGAAATCCAATTCCATTTGATTTTACAGCTTTACAACGCTTAATTATTGTGTGTAGGAAGACCAGCAATCGGCCTTATATTAAGACGTACGTTCATATTAAGATGTATATCTCTTAAGCAAGATAACCACTCATACCGTAACATGACATAGTCAAACATTGGCTTTATGACAGCAAGAAAAGTTACTAAAGAGAATTTTTTTAGGAGGAAAGCATTAACTTTGGATATACACGAAAATGTAGTTTTCTAACTTCTTCCATATATTTTATTGCAATATTTCACAAACATGGCTCTTAGTCCCTAAGGGCTACAAGGAAATTGGTATAAGGACTTTGGAAACCACGCCAACGATACCATTTTATAGAAACGAATACCAAAAGATAGAATACACTCACATATATTTTTACCAGAGTGTTTAAAGCAAGTAAATTCGGTTAAGACTATTATTGACTTATACGAGGTGCTAGAGTTTCGCACCAACTCGCCCGGATTGGTACCACCGCCTTACCTATTCCTGCCGCCATAACGTCATGACGTGTTCCGGTTCGGAGGGTAAGGTAACCGCAAAACTTACTTTTGCTCGAGGTCCAACATCTCGGCCTCAGGTTAGCTACGCACCATTACCATCTTTGGTGTCTCTAGGCGGCGTGAATTACTTACCATCAGGAAATCCGTCTGCTTGTTTGCCTTCCAATATCATAAAAAAAATCTACTCGATTAGATTTCTGTAAAGTATTTTATTCTTTCATTAGCTGATTTTTAAAAGTGTCTTCACGCACATATCCCCGAAGAGGCAGGCACAGGTACAACCAGGCACCCACGTGATTGGTGGCTAACCGGTGATCGCATGTGTAGTCTAGCTATTCGGAATGGGAATAAAATCCATGAGGTCCCCGTTTCAATTTCCTGGTCGGGCAACAAAAATAAAATGTGTTTTTAAATTTTCTAATTAAAATAAAGTGATTTTTAAGTTATTGAATATT
The DNA here is from genome assembly GCA_002245475.1 of Calephelis virginiensis. Classification (NCBI taxonomy): domain Eukaryota; kingdom Metazoa; phylum Arthropoda; class Insecta; order Lepidoptera; family Riodinidae; genus Calephelis; species Calephelis virginiensis. The sequence goes on along the minus strand of NJDC01012505.1, from coordinate 62,229 downwards.
TACATGTTTATAAGTATCATCACGCTCATATCTCCGAAGGGGTAGGCAGAGGCACAACCAGGGCACCCACGACTAGCCGAAGACACTAAGTTCCACAATGTGATAGGTGGCAAGCCTATCGCCAACCGGGTCCATATCCAATCCCGGGCAACATTTTTTTTTATTAGAAAGTTGGAATGACAAACGCTTATACATTCATATTAGTTATTTTTTGAAATTATCCATCATAGTCGGTTGGTAAAACTTTCAAATATTCATATTTTTAAATAAAGAAACACTTGTATTGTGTTGCGTATCACGTGTATTTTATTTTTTTTATAAATAGCCTACCATCAATTATTTTCTTAGTTAGGTAACGAATTTAATACCTATCTGAAGCTGCTGCTCTCCGCCGAAAGCAGCGGGTATCCGTGGAGATTTTCAAAACATTAAAAAAAAGAGGTATCGAATTTGAAATCCGTCAGCAGAATCAAATTCTAATTAAGTATTTATTGGTCAAACCACAATATCTACATTTTGTAGATTTTTGTTTAAAAATAGAGAACAAGCATGTAACTTTCCTAATAAGAGACAATCGTCGCTTATAAACTCCATAGACCTAACTGGAACGTCGTTATTTTTTGACCCGGATCTTAACATGATTGTCAAAAGAACTGACGGTATAGTGACCGAAGCAGGCACATACAACGAGCAAACAGCTGTGTTGTACAACTTTCCACCTAGAACCATGTAATTTAATTCCAATTTAAAAGAGTTTTCCAAACCATTAGGACACAATGAAATTCGATTTGGAAGTTAAAACGTCAAAGCGAGCCGGCGGTAACTAGCTAAATCCGCTTCGATCTGGATAAAACCAGCGATGTTCAAACTGTTTAATAGTCTGACAGTTTAGGAGTAGGAATTAACAACACGTTCAAAAACTCAGCATTTTCACTGACAAGATAATGAGTTCGGAAATTTTCGGTTTAGAACTGAATTTAGCGTGCTTAGGTTGTGAACTAAATTTGAAGTTTCTATTTGTTGGTTGGTTAGTTCTTTTGTTATGATTTTGATTGTAGATACCAAAGATGTAAATGGTGCTTCGCCAAGCTGTGATTGGAAACCTTTTGCGCCAGTAAGTCTATTACCTAATCCATCAAATTGGAACGTGTTAATACCAAGTACTGACGTCACGGTGTCAGGGATAGGCGATGATAAAATTTCGATCGAATCTAAGAATGCTGCAACTACTGCAAATTTGTAAATTTAATATCTTTTAAATATTATGTGATGTCATGTACTATCTCACTCCACAACACCTAACAATATCGAACCCCAACTTTATCGATTTAGATTCTTAGCCGTACAAGCTAACTACTCGAACAATACGTTAAGAGCCGTTAACATATCCCTGGGCAATATGACAAATTAATGTATTAGCATATAATACAGTTTTAACTCACCCATAAGACTTTAAGAATTACAGACATACATATATACATATCTTCACGCCAAGTCCCTTACGAGGTAGGCAGAGAGTATCGAGTGCCAGACCTCACGATCCTGAAAAACCTGTCTTGCTTCCTTCACATTCATAACCCTTTTCATACAAACACGCCGGTTTCGGATACTCTTGATACCACCCTCGGATAATATCCGATTGATCTGATTGTGAAATGTCAGCCTTGGTCTCCCCGGGTACCTACATCCATCCACATTCGCATTGTATATCTGCTTTGTTATTATTGTATATATATTGATAAAATAATCTTTCATCTGTCATTCTTTAAGAATTAAATAATAAAAATACTAATTATTAAATTACACCCAGGGACGTGTAAGCGATTCTTAAATATTTTTTAAGGATATTGGAAGACAAACAAGCACACGGCATCTGATCAATATCCAAGGTACTAATGGCGCATTGACAATTCGACTCTATTATGTTGGATACTATTGTAACGTAACGGGGATGGCTTCATTACCACCGTAACGATAACAGAAAAACAAACAAACAATCATACAGACAAATGTAGAAAGCTGTTCAAGGGACATAACCAACCTAATCTATTTTTAGATTGTTATGTATACTTATAAAATAACATGTCCTGACTGTTTTTTTTTTTAATTTATAGAAATCTATCCCAAGCACAGGGCAAGTGCTAAAATAAAAACATGTCCTGACTGATTGCTTCATCATCGCTGAGAAAAATCAGTTTGCGCAACTTTCATATCAAAAAATAAAAAAAAAGTTTGCTATGTTTTTTGTTCTCCCAAATCATATGACACTAGTTGCCTTATATCTGAATGCCTTTAGACTTACTTTCAAATTATACGGGTTATACTTTTTCAAGTAAACTTTATACAAATTCAGGTTTACTATGTATCTATGGAAGTCCCGCCTCTTATTACGTAGTATTTGTATACTCTTTGGTTACAGCCATGAAATTTAGTGAGTAGGGTCGTTTTATTGAGTAGACACCAACTAAAGGCGGAATTCTGGAAATTCTACCCCTAAGGGGGTTAAACGTTTGTATGAAAAATCGTCATTTTTAAGTTAGAAAGACAAAGCTTTATTTTTCGGCTACTTATTAAAATGATAACATACATATTTAAGCGTTTCTGGAAGTTCTACCCCTAAGGATTGTGAAAAAGGGGTTGACATTTTGTACCAAGGTCCTTATTAAAGAGCTATAATCAGTAAATATATTAACTGCCACGCGAGCTAGCAACAGCCGAGAGTAAGAGCTAGTTTTAGATAAAAACACAAACACTATATTAATAAACTAATTATCTAAAAACGGTCTTGTGCGCTTCAAAATAAATGAAAGTCCTGCCGGTAAAAACAATGAGGGAAAAAGGAGACAGTGGGCGTGGCTTACGGATTAGTTGGCAACAGCTGATCTGCCTGCGGTCTAGCCTCCAGACAGTAAATACTGAGACAGCAGAAATAGGGAAGGTGGTGCTACCAATCTGGGAGAGTTGTTGCAAAACTAAACCGCCTGATCGTGATCCCGGTGTTGTTATTATTATTAGTATCAAAGAGTACGGGGCAAACAATCCCGAGGATCGCTGTGACCTTGACAGATCTATTGTGATCACGCCTCTTATTCATTAAGCTTACATAAGTTCCGCAAGGACGACAGTCTCTAGGAACTGTACAATGTACTTGGGACTTATCAGCTTAATATCATGGGGATTAATTATGTTCCCGCCCAGAAGTCTACTTCTTGCTTTTTTAAGTGCTGGGCACTCACAGAGGATGTTTATTGCCGTTTCCTCTGCCTCCAAGCAAGCTCTACAATCAGGCTCTTCTGCTAAGCTCATTCTGTTTAAATGCTTAGTCTGCACTCTGCAGTGTCCTGTTAACGCTCGGACTAAAATCCTAAGCTCTTTTCGTTAAATGTTCATTGCAATAGATGTCAATTTGGTGCAAAACCCCGTGTCAAGTGTTTTAGCGTGCTGTTGGCCTGCAGTTTTCAGCCAGTTGGACACGCTTTCTTTCCGGGTTCAAATCTTGAGCAAACTTCTAGAAACTTCTAGATGATCACGGTGTTACTGGCAAATGAACTGAAGCTGATATTTTACGAGCTGAACTAGTTCATTGTGAATAATACTAAGGCCCAATTTCACCAACATCGTCTTAATCTGAGAATAGCTATACCAGTAATAAAGTTGTCCCTTACATTTACTCTCGTATAACTCGACTTACGTTTCACGAGCTCTATTCTGCGTGTATCAATTCTTGGATTAACTATTCTGTAGAATAACGTTTTGCTTTATCTGTGGCATCTCTTAGCGTATAATACGGCCACAGTATGTACGCTATTCCTTGTAAGCATTACGGCCCATTAGCGTATATTTAACTCTAGTAGGTTTACCATACGTCATTTCTTGCTTGTCCATTGTGAATTAATGTCAGTAATCGTTCATAATAATAATTTGAACCGACTTGTGAGATGATTTACTGCTTTATGTTTTATTTTGTGTGGTGATTTAATTACTATTATTATTATTACTTAATATTTAAATATTTAGTTAGTTTATAATGAAAATATTTTTTTTTGTGTAGTGTCCTACTCACCTGAAAGTGGAAATTATCTAAGAATATGAAATCCTATTTTAAAATGACCTTATATGTACCTGTATTCCAAGTGACATTTAATTTGTAGTTGTGTTGTCCTTATTCTCTAAAAATCGGCGGGATAACTCTTATCTCCAGTATAATTTCTTAATTTATGAATAAACAGTTGGTGAAATGTAAATATGGCTATCCAAGAATAAATTGTGTATAAATAAAAAAGTTTGGTGAAATTGGCTCTAAGTAATTTATGTAATTTCGAATTCATTAAATGTTATTACTCAAAATAAATAATTTTACATAATAATACACATGATTGCCAATACCGGCTAGTTTAATAATTGTAACATCCATTGTCAAATGAATAACAATTGATTATGGTCTGGCATAAATCGAATCTCCATCGAGGTGATGCCCGCCGAATATATTAATTATTAATTTAAGCCCTGTGAGAATCGGCACATGGGTTTTCCGCTACTTGTAACTCAAAACGTATTTCATTTATCCGTTGTTTACTGAAATTCGGTATTTATTTTAAATCATGCTTCCACCGAATGTTGGATTATTAACTTTTGACTGGGCCTGGAATATTGGGACTCTTGTGGCAACAAGTATACTGGCTTTAATTTCCGTGTTGGTCCAGGCTCCTTTGCAGGATAGAGCATCTGGCGAGCAAAGGCTTACCGTCATTAACACAGTGACATTTTATTGCGGTGCTAGAGCTGCGCAGCGACTCACCCGGATTGGTACCACCGCCTTACCTATTTCTATTACCTATTCAATATTACTTTTTACTTACAAATTCTTCGATACCCGGGTCGGGCAACTTAAAAACTAGAAAATTTGTATTGAAAATTTTTTAATGAAAGATAGCGTTGCCCGGGATATAATATATGCCCCGTTGGCGATAGGCTGTCCACCTATCACACTGTTCGACTTAGTGTCTTCAGCAAGTCCTGGGTACCTTGGTTTTGTCTCTGCCTATCTCTTCGAGGTCATGGGCGTCAAAATACTTACAACCTACGTTGTAACTGCAGATAAATTTACTTTTCAGAATTTTTATCCTGCAAATGATTGACAACAATAAAAGTATAAAATCAATAGGCAATTGTGATTTTATGCTCCGTCACACCGCAGCCGTCATAAATACGAGAATAACGTGCGGTTCTGGCGCGATATCGCTGATTTACTATTATTGACATTCGTAAAATTCCGTGTGCAAGCACGCATCTATATAACTATTTATTTAGCAATTTGTTTCACATAAATTTAACTTTCGTACTATTGACTACCGCAGCTGACAGATTAGTTTTCGTTCCAGATTCCGAAATCCGCAGCTTTAGGTTGTCAAAACGCTTTAAACGCTCTCCGTCAAGCAGCTTATGAGCAGAACCGCTTATATCCTTTAAAACTTATTAAAATGTTAAATTAAGAACAATGAGAAAGTCACGGTTTTTCCTTAGATTAAAAAAAAAATGTTAGACGTTTTTTTGTATGTCCTGCGATTTCTGCTATATTTGTAAATAAATTTTAAAAATATTTATTTTATTTGCAACAGCGTTTTTTCGGGGTGGTCCCATAGCCACCTAGTCTTGATTTGATTATGGAATCCCAGGGAAATTGAATCATTTTTGTTATACTAATACTTAGAAGACATATTGACATTGAACAGAAAAAATAAAGAGTTTTCTACCTCTCTATTTTTTCAATAAAAATTTAATATATTTCTTCGTAATTTCTAAACAGATTTTAGATGTTTTTTTAACGGGCGGATTATCAAGGTGTTCGTACTGTCACCAAGTCTGGATCTGATTATGTATTCCCAGAGAAATCGAGGAAAACACTTCATTTTCGTTGACGTAAATGATATACCTATTCAAATCGAAGAAGGTTTTTTTGTAGTTTTACTGCGCTTAAACTACATATCTATTTATTTGACTATATTTATTAAATTACTAGCTGACCCGACGGACGTCCTAATATTTAATGTTGAATCTATGTAAATACATGATGCTAAGACTTTGGACGCCTTTTTACGAAAATTGCGCGGACGGAGGAGTATGAAATTTGGCATTCTTATAGTTTATGTGTAGGAGAAGTGCAGAACGCTAATATTTTTAGTTAATAATCCGGATAAAGTACATTAAACCAATAAGTAAAACATTTTTTACACTACCATGCTTTTAACATAAAAACAAATATATTGATGATAACGATAAAAGATTACAAATGGCGCACTAAGCAGTTTGGAAACAAAGTAGTTGGTCTTGAGAAATGAAGATAGTGTTCTTATCAACAAGATATTAAAATTGATTATGGTCTAATTTCGACCAATGGGCGACCACTAGTACAAATAAACTTACAAACTTTTTTAACATTCTGCTCATTTATATTTCTATTGCCATATTTAACAAAAAAAAAATATCTAAATTGCCTTAATTGTGTATTCGTGAAGCGATAACCAATTTTTACAAATTCAAGATATAATTAGATATAACAAACGAGGTTTTGGCGCCATCGAAAGAAAATATGTTCGAAATTTATTCATAATTATTGAATTTCGTGTATATATTGTGTAAAATTAGTCAATTTTGGTGGCATATTGTACAATTTTGTTCATTGAAAGTGCACAAATGAAATAATAATGAAGAAATTAGCGTATCGTGTATTTCCTCGTTGACGCCAAATCTCACTATATAAGCTTGAGTAATGAGGCCACCGCTTTACCCAAAACCCTGACAAGACTTATTGACGACTTATGACAAATTATAATTAAATCCTGATTTTACTAAATTTGGTGCAAATTGATGCATATTTCTACTCGACTAATGGCAAATGGCTAACGTGAATGCAAAAACCTGAAGAAGTACATAACAAAAGATGTAATAAGTAAATCTACCCTTTCCTTTTGTTATTATCTGTAAAATAATTTTATTTGAAATATTATGTTGTCATTTGTTTTATTACTTTAAGTTTTGTATTTAACAAAGTCTATTTTTGTTTCAGGTACTTATATTGCTGAAGTACGACGTACGCGGTACGAGTATGCTGAAACCTATAATTTATATCGCGCGACTGAATTAAACATCATGTTTACCATATTTTTTCTCGAATTGCGCTAAATAAAGGTAATAAAACATTTCTTCAAGTTTAAAACAAATCCCAAAAATGCAAATGTAAAGAATAAGTATTATCTATGTAATAACAAAAGCGCGGTTATTGTCTATGGTGAAAATTTAAATCAGTTTACCCGAATTCGAGGTTACGGCGAGAATGCGAAGCCCGAACTGTTTTAGCGCCATCTACATGCAAATTGGCGAGGATCCGGGAGCTTCGACGGCGGGTTGCCAGTAAATTGACGTTTTATAAGCCCTTACTAAACTACATTTATACATAACTCCCGTATAAACTGATTTTGGGAACACTATCTATATTTTTTAGGAAAAGAAGTTTGAGGACATGGATTTCTTAAACTATAAGGTTGTTTTAATGTTTACACGTTACTTAGTTTTTAATTTTATAAACGACTACCTATTTACCAGAATTTCTAATCAACCTAAGCTATAAAAAAATAATCCCCGTTTCGCTTTGTCATCGTATCATGATTGGACAGATAGATCAATTTCGCTAGTTGTTCTTTTTCTTGTGTTGGTTATTGTCAAGTGAAGGTTCATAAGAGGAGGAAAACCGGGAAAATTGCGAAGAAAATGGGAAAAAACAATTCTTTAATCCACGTTATAAACTGTTAGAAGTTATTAATGTCCAGCGATAGGAAGTTCGCCGGGTCGGCTAGTATACATATATAATGGGATCCCCATTTCGCTTGCTCTTCAGATCACACCTGAACGGGTGGCTTATTTTGCTATTTTTTTTACTGTGGTCGTTATTGTCAAGGAAAGGATAATAAAAATGGCGGCAAAAAATTGCAAGGAAAGCAGGTAAAACAAACCTTATTATTTCCATATGAAGTGTTTCCTACTGCTTGATATTAACAGCTGTTTATACCTATTGTTCGCACGGTCGCGGTCGGTTGGTATATTATAAGATCCTAGAGTGACAGTCGCCTCTGTGGTCTAGTGTTCTATCGTTGGCATTGACTACACGAGGACTTGATTCCCGGGTTGGCCAACTCAAAGTGCATTTTTTTAAATTTTTGATGAAACTAATGTTGCCCGGGGCTATACATAGGTACCCGGTTGGTGATAAGTTTGCTGTATATGTATTACTTTTGTTGATGACACTTATGATTTACATTAAAAGTTACATTAGTATAACTCTAAATTTTCAACCTACTATCACCAATCCCTATTATTTGATAGCGACATTAGTACTTCAACTATTTTCTACTCTAAGTATCTACACGCTCGTAGCCCCGAAGAGATGGACAGACGTATACCCAGTGCACACATAGCCGAAGACACTAAAACCCACAATGTGATATAGGTGGCAAGCCTATCGCCACCTAGACACACATCCAAATCACCCGGGAAAAACGTTGTTCTTATTAGAGATATCATAAAACAGTTTTTCTGTTGGTTGTCCGACCCGGGAATCAAACCCGAGACCTCATGAAGTCAAGTCAAATTACCTACCCGACCCCTAGACCACAGAGGTGAATTTTCTATTGTAGAAAAAAATAATTTAAATTCCAAAACAACATTTACGGATAAGCTATAAAAACGATACAAAAGCTTTTTTTTATGTATCGAAGTTGTCAAAAAAGTAATTAAAGCAGCTACGTTTTAAAATGAGGCATTTCTTTTTCAAACCTTGCACAAATTAATTTTAATAATAAGCAAAGATTTCACTGGTGCCTATATATACTTAAAGAACACCTGTAATCCTCGCCTCTATCATCATAATTATCTGTTTCCTGTGTTTGTATGTGTCATAACTCATAAACCAACCTTAACCGCGTCAATAAACTATAACACATTACATAAAAAACTTCGGTAAACACCAAACACCAAGCCAAACAAACCTAAAAGCGAGACAAACATCTCTCCCTACTTCAATGTTCTCGAATTTGTGCCAATTTTTTGCTGTCATAAACAGAAACGTCAAATAATTATTTTCCTTAAACCTCATTGTTTCCTCGAGTTTGATTGGCTCTTGCGTTTGACATTAACGATTGGAACGAGATATTTGATCCGAAACTGCCACAGTTAATCCGAAATGATACTACCAGTATTCCGTAGTGTTGCTTGTTCATGGATCAGATATGCATGGTTCAGATTTTTACTTCATATTTTATGCAGGAGTATTGGTAATTGATTGAATTTGCGTATGAAGAAAGAAACAAGAGGTATTTGTGGTGAATAAATAGATATTTGCATTTCCGTTCCGTCATTTCCTATTTAAGTATTAGTATCGTTGACTAACACCCATAACAAAAGCATATAATTTGCTTACTTTGGGGTTAGATTCAATTTGTGTAACTTGTCCAGGGATCTATATATATATTAATACGTGATGCCAAAACTTTGGACCTCATTTTAAAAAAATTGCGCGGACGCAAGAGGATAAAATTTGGCACACTTATGTTATTGGCACGTTTATGTGTAGAAGTGCAGAATGCTAATATTTTTCAATAGTAATGCTTATAAAGTACATTAAATCAATAAACAAAACATTACCCATTCTACCATGCATTTGACACACACAAACAAATATATTGATGATAACAATAAAAGATCACGGCGCACAATAAAGTTTGGAAACAAAGTAGTTGGTCTTGCGAAATGAAGATGGCGTTCTTATCAACAAGATATTTTATATTCAAAAATGAAACCCCATTTCGCGTAGTCATTGCATCACACCTAAACGTAGGTACCAATTTTGTTCATTCTTGTTTTGTTGTGTTGGTTATAGTTTGGAAAAGTTCTTGTAAAAAAACGAAAAATAGCAGGGAAAATAAGCAATACCATACTTTAATCCAAACAAACTGTTAGTAGCTGTTAATGTCAAGCAATACAAAGTTTGCCGGGTGAGATAGTAAAACAAAAAAAAAAACAATTTAATAGATACTTTAAAACTAAATTGTTTTCCAGCTCAAAAGCTAAGTGGCGACACTTCGTATTGAAAATTATTAAACTAGTGCTAAACATGTATGTCTAGGGTTGCAATTCGATAGAAAAATTTAGTGCTAATTTTCCGAATACGTCATCCATTATTTAGGGCAGACATTTGTGTGATGAACTAGCTAGTCTACATTTTTGAGTCTGGGTGTGTTGACTAAATTTATTTAGGTACTGGCTGTTGCCCCCGGTGCTGCCCGCGTAGTTAATGGTAACACAGGAACATTTTTTGGAATAAAAACTATCCTATGTGTATTCTTACCCTCTATGTGTGTGCCAAATTTCATGAAGATTGGTTTAGCAGTTTTTGCGTGAAGGAGTAACAAACAAACAAACATACAAACTTTCGCATTTATAATGTTAATAGGACCAAAGAGATACAAATACTACGTAATAAGAGGCGGGACTTCCATAGATATATAGCAAACCCGAATTGGTATAAAGTTTACTAGAAAAATCATAACCCGTATAATTTGAAAGTAAGTCTAAAGGCATTCAGATGTAAAGCAACTAGTGTCATATGATTTGGGCGAATAAAAAACATAACAAACTTTTTTTTTATTTTTTTATATGAAAATTGCGCCAAACTGAATAGGACCTTTTAAATTATTCATTGACTTACACTTATAACATACATATTTTAAACAAGAAAATAGTAGATTGAATTTTTGTAGTTTTCCCAGGCCAATTTATTTAATATTCCGGTAGATAATACTAATATAACATTAGACAACTGATATAAACGAAACTTATAAAAGTGATTAGCACTTCTTTGTCTTGTAACTGCTGCGCGGGAAACTTTTCCAATTATGGTACTTGAGCACTTTCTCCATCATAATCAATTACTTCCATCAACTCTGCCTAATATCACATTTTCGCCCAGCGCTAGCCGATCTAGACAACGTTTTACCGTTTGACATAGATAGCTTTATAAGGATGGCACTGACAGTCCGTGTAGGAAAACAATAATGTTTTTTCCTATTTCCCCTCCAATTTTCCCAGTTTTCCTCATCATCTAGTCATAAGAATTTATTTGATATTTTCCATCGTCGGCGCTTGGTAAAACTTCCAAATATTCATATTCTTAAAGAAAGAAACACTTATACTGTTTTACTTATCACTTATAATTTATTACGTTGTAATTAGTAGCCTACCGGTTTCGCTTATACAGCATCATCAGGGCTAAAACTTAAACTACTCAACAATATAATTTTTGATGTGTAACTATAAATTAGTTACACATCAAAAATAATATTGTTGAGTAGTAGTACTATAAATTATAGTTACACATCAAAAATAATATTGTTGAGTAGTAGTACTATAAATTATAGTTACACATCAAAAATAATATTGTTTAGTAGTAGTACTATAAATTATAGTTACACATCAAAAATAATATTGTTTAGTAGTAGTACTATAAATTATAGTTACACATCAAAAATAATATTGTTGAGTAGTTTAAGTTTTAGCCCTGATGATGCTGTATAAGCGGAACCGATAGGCTACTAATTACAAAGTAATAAACTATAAGTGATAAGTAAAACAGTACAAGTGTTTCTTTCTTTAAAAATATGAATAGTCATAAGAACCTTCTCCTGACTAACTAACACGAAAAAACATAGCAAAACTGGTTCATCCACTCACGCGTGATGCGGTGTTGAAGAGAAATAGGGATTCATTTCTAAATACATAGGTATATAGCTGTTACTCTTTCGAACTAGGATTGTACGAGTATTTAACGAGACGTTGTCAACCTTGGATTGGGATGTTAGGCATATTTTTTTATGACATTGGAAGGCAATCAAGCAGACGGATTTCCTGGTGGTAAGAAATTCACGTCGCCTAGAGAGACCAATGGTGGTAATGGTGCGTTGCCAACCTGAGGCCGGAATGTTAGGCCTCGAGCAAAAGTAAGTTTACCAGCTACCTTACCTTCCGAACCGGAACACATCATGACGTTATGGCGGCAAGAATAGGTAAGGCGGTGGTACCAATCAGGGTGAGTCGCTGCGAAACTGTACCAACCAGTCACATGTCACGGTGTTAGTGACGGTAAGCCTATGCTCGCCTTTACGAGCTGCCTATTGTTTATGTTTACTAAAACTAAACTCACAAGCACTATCATCGTAGCATAGATGAGACAGAGCAACGAAACCGGGACGTTGTGTTACTAGTCTAGTTATTAGTCACGGTGCCGGTAACGTCAAACGACGCCTGTTTATGAGAGCTAACTAGCGAATTAGTAAAAAAATACACACTGAAATGCATTGCACTCCATTAAATATATTATGGGTGCTTTAAAAACCTGACGCACGGATTTCAACTTTATAGCGTAATTTCGCCTTAATTTTTTAACTTTAAATAATAAAGTAGAGAGCACTGACATTGACCGACAAGAATAGATGATATACTACTACCTATTTCTGCCGCCATAACGTCATGACGTGTTCCAGTTCGCAGGGTAAGGTAGTCGGTAAACTTACTTTTGCTCGACGCCTAACATCCCGGCCACAGGTTGGCAACGCATAATTACCACCTTTAGTGTCTCTAGGCGGCTAGAATTTCTTACCAGCAGGAAATCCGTGTGCTTGATTTAAAAAAGCATGCAAAAAATATAAATGCATATAGAGGCCAAACATATAACCTCCTCAGTTTTTCGAAGGCGTTTAAAAAACCTTCCTTCGTCAACTAACAAGCAAAAAGGTTCTGTCCATAATCAACGTGTCCACAGGTCTCCGTGCAAGTTCCACCTCACGGCAGTAAGTCCATTACCGACAGACAGAGGTTATCGACAGCACTGACACGTTAATAGGTTGAAGCTTATTTATTGTAATTGAATCCTAGAGATAAGCCGGAATAAACGTACATACATACCGACATTACATTATTACTCTGATTTCCATAAATGCTTTTAATGTTAACAGAGAATTTGCAACTAAATAAGATATTGAATGATGTTCTTAAGTTATTAATCGGTTGTCTTTTAATATGTTAATAGTTTTTGCCCGCGGTTTTGCCCGCCTATTAAAATTAGTCAGCTGCCAATGAATTAGCTTTCCTATCTCTAGTGCCCTTTGTGCCCTAGTGATCCGTTGCTGGATGCATGACGTACGGGGTTCGATCCTCGTACCGGGCAATAAAAAGAACATGTGTTTCTTCAGTTTTCTAATAAAAAGAATTTTGCCCGGGTTTGGTTACCAGGTTGTACCCGGTTGGCAATAGGCTTGCCACGTCTAACACTTTATAGGACTTGGTGTTTTCGGTTAGTTTTGGGTTTGTGTTGTGAAGAGGTACTTCGGGAATACGGGCGTGAAGAAGATTGTTCTTCTTTTTATACTTTCTATCTTTGGTTGGACAAAATTACCTACTTAGAATTCCGATTGTTTTGTTTTAAATCTGTTCATGAATACCAGAGTTTATCCGAAATGATCACATTGTATATTCTTTTAGGACGATTTTTTTTAGTGTTAGATGCATTTTTATATTGTTAAGAGCAACATTACACAGTATCTCACTAAATCTTGTTCCATTTTGCCTGGAAGATATCACTGACTTGGCGATAAGGCCGTCTTTGTGTATCTTATATTTTAAGTTTTATTTGATATATTTGTAATTTCTCTGTATTTGGTGCACAATAAAGTGTTATTGTGTTGTATTGTCTCGTTGGTCGAGTGGCTAGCGTACACGCTGGCTAATTACACAGACCAACCGCGAGGCTCGGGTTCGATTCCCGTCGGGGGCAGGCATTTGTGTGATGAACATTTAAATGTCTGGATTTCCGGGTGTGGTTGTTTATTAAATTTATTCTGGTATATATTTAAGTATTTCTATGTATCAGAATCGTCAACTAACACCCATAACACAAACATATAATTTGCTTACTTTGGGGTTAGATTTAATTTGAGTAACTTGTCCAGGCATATTTTTTATTTATTTATTATAACTAAGATATTAAAGTTTACTAAACTGGAACATGGCATTGACACGGCATATGTACTAATCTTATATGTATATAAAATATACCCGTGTCACAATGTTAGTTACCGTACTCCTCCGAAACGGCTTGACCGATTCTCATGAAATTTTGTGAACATAAATCACAGCCAAAAAAAATAGCAGGTCCACGTCTACTGGGTCAGCTAGTAACACTATAAAATAACCTAAATGTTATAGAACTTTATAACTTTTAGTCGTTGACATATCGACTAGTTTAAAAAAATAAAACGTCACAATAATCCTCTAAACGTATTTAAGGGTTTAATTTTTGATTTCGTTGTGTATATTGGATAACAGTTAAGTGCCAATAAAATTTCATTTTTGTTCGCAATATGATATGGGTCCTATGTCAATTTATTATATACTAGCTGTTTCCTCGCGACTTCGTCAGCATAGAATAATTACGATTTTCATACAAAGTTTCATACTCTATTATAGTACTATGGTCTAATTTTTGAAAAAATAGCCGGTTAAAATAGAACAACAAACAGACAGACTTTTGCATTTGTAATATTACTATAGACGTGTAAAGATACCTGTTTATTTTTTATGTGTACTATCAGATACAAAAGTCGATGTAGCATGTTCTCTACAGTTTATAATTTTGTAAGGGCCTTTTGTTGGTGATCATACATAGTCTCTTTTTTATGATAACGGAAGGCAAAAAAGCAGACAAATTTCCTGATGGTAAAAAAATTCACGTCGCCTAGAGTCACCAAAAGTGATATTGGTGCGTTGCCAACCTGAGGCCAGGATGTTAGGCCTCGAGCAAAAGTAAGTTTACCAGCTACCTTACCCTCCAAACCGGAACATACTTTGTTAAATATATTAAGAGGTATACAACTCTTACAAAGTCTGTAACATGTTTTTGTGCTTATATATTATGTAACATATCGTCGATTAAATGGAAAAATGACATTTTTCAAATTTTTTGGAAAATAAGATTATTTCATAAAACGAGTCTACTATCAAGATTATTTTATATGTAAAAATGTCACTT
>NJDC01012505.1:26269-42835 GCA_002245475.1 Calephelis virginiensis | reverse complement strand
GTACTTGTATACATATAAAAACCTTAGTAAGCAATGGTACCTAATGAGTTTTTTGCGTATGTTTGTATACAAAATATGTATATCTTTACATACTGTATATTCTTTATTAATTATAACCGGACTGCTTGACAACATATTATATACACTTAGGTTATTTATATTTCTTAGACTTATCTAATCCATCGTTCTTACTTTAGTCAAATTATAAAAAAATAAATGAAGCGATTGCGATATCTCATTGAGATGATTATTTTATTATATAATTTTTTTTATTTTTACTAGCTGAGATGATAGAAGTTGTCCCATCCTAAATATGAATGCTTATTTTTTTCAGACGAACCTGACAATAGCCAATACAATAAAAATAACAAAATTGGTCCATCTGTTCACGCGTGAAGCGATCACAAAGGGAAATGGGTGCTCATTTTTATATATATAACATATGAATATCAAATGAACAGCTGAAAAACATTTTTTGAGACCGTTAAATACTATTTTTGCGTTTTATATTTTGTTTTTAATATTGAGCTTACATATCAATGTCGCCCAAATTCAATACCTACAGGCCTGTTTCAAATGTCAAATGATATATGTTTATTTCGTATTATATATTTATTTATGTATTTGCTCTTAATGTACTTAAAAATATTAACATATAAAAAACAATTTAATATGCATAAAGATGTCACTGTCTTCTTAAAAGATATCTTCCAGCACAATTTGTAAGAAAACTAGTATATTATAAATTAATATCCCTAAATAAATTATAATATGCTTGTGTTATGGGTCTTCGATAACGATACTAACACATACAAATACTTCAAGAGATGACCGTAATAAATTTAATATACACCCAGACCCGAAAATACAATCTTTATTCATGGTAGAAATGCCTGCTCCCGTCGGGAATCGAACTCGAGCCTCCAGAGTGCTCGGTGAGCTAGCTGTAAATTCATAATACGTCAAATAATCGTCTCCTATCTTATAAATTACAGACATGGCTACTTAGTATCTACCTATCATATTTATATTTACTTTTGATTATATTCACATATGGCCTCCTCGTTGGTCCAGGCATCAACGCCTAGCTCCACCGATTTTTCTTGAGGCTCGGGGTAGACTCCTGACAGAGGAGGCATTCGTATGATGCAAAAATTTGCCTATATTTCTGGGTCTTGGCATATTATATTGCAGTGTTTTTTATATGCCTATGTCTAAAGCATATAATTTACTTACATTGATGTTACATAATTTTGTCAAAATTTGTCCAAAAAAAGTATATAAATAAGCTTATACATACAAAAGTCTCGTAGTCACTACATATACAGTGTTTTTTTAAATTAAATCCTATTTTTCTCAAACTGGAATAAAAAATCAGAATAAATACTCTAAATCTTCAGTTTTCAAATATGAATAAGTCTAATGAACGTATTTCTCAACTTGAAAACACTGGCTCAGCATAAAAAACGCGGGAAACGCTCCACATTCAATAACCATAAACACAGTTTACCGTATATCCGTAAAGTTTAACTGCAGAAAACGAGATATACAGGAAGTAAGTAGAGGAAAAGAGTCAGAAAATGACACACTTTTCACGATTCATTCAGCTGTAAACCTTTCGCAGTTTTTTTGCTTTATCATACTTTTATTGTTCATGTTTAAAAGGCGAAAAAAACATTGTTTTATTTCGTATCTTATTTTATTTATTTTAGTTCATACTTTATTACACAAAAACGGCAAAAATGTACAAAAAACAGGAAAAGTTAAAACGCACAAAAGGCGAGCTCTTATTATTGATACTAATAGCTAAACAGAATGGTCTTTCCTCGGTAAATAATCCTAAAATTTCAAATTTTGAATAACCGCCTACATGTAGTGTAGCTAAAAACCATCTCGAATACTTCAGCTTTCAAACAAAAATTTCGTATTAAAATCGGTTCATCCGTTCAAAAGCTATGATGCCACACACAAAGATTCATAATTAGTATTGTCCACTTCCAACCCAGACCAGCTTCTTAGCCTTTTTAGCCAGAGCTTTAGTCATTGACATCCAGTGAAAGAAAACTAAAACTTTTTGTACTTTGTTATAATGTCTAAAACGGACGTCAAGTATATTCCTACAAATTTAAGAAAATAAGGCTATTACTCTATTTTTATGTGATAACTGGTAAACACAGCGAATATGGACTCTTGCCATCCAAAGAGATGATGCAAGAAACAACTGGTACCATAGAATATGTTATAGAAGTCCAGAGATACCTCACATGCTCTGGATGTTAGGCCTGTTCTGCAAGTCTACGGGTTACCCTACTCTATTCTATTATATTGAGACAAACCAATAATAACCTTTTATTTCCATTTACTCCAAATGGAATGACTGTTGTATTTGCCTAAACCGATTCACTTTGATGCTTTAACACCAGTGCTCGCTACTATTGTGTTTCGGATGGAAGGTGTCGGTAATCTTACGCCAAAGACTTAACATCCCAGCTTCAGGAAAGTCATGCACCATAATTACATTTTATATCTAAAGGCATCTAACTCCTACCTTCGGATAATTATTTGCCGTACAGTAAATAAATCCTTTCGTAATTAGTGTTATTAAATGTAATGAGGTTATAGCTGAAGCGTGAGTAAGTACACAATGTTCTAGCTATGGCGGGCTGCATGGCCGGCAGCTATTGTTCAACTACCCGACAGTTAATGCTTCATCTGTCAAATGATTGTTATCCCACTTGAATTTCAATCAACAACATATTCCAGGGTCGCATTCAAAATCAACATTACATTTATTAAGGTGTTGATGGCAGCTTCATCCGAATATCAAAATTATTTAACTCTTCCGTGGAAACACATTTAGATATTGAGGTAAAAACTAGCCTGTGTCACTCCCCAGACACCTATCTATCTCAAAGCAATGAAAAACATATTGTAACATCGATCAGTTGCAACCTACAAGAAAAACAAAGAACGAAACCAATACATGTTTATATTCATAATAAATGTTAGTGATCTATCACAAAAAAAAATGTACTTTGATATTTATGAAATCACTACTTGAGCATGACTTATTTATGTTTAAGTATCATCCTAGAATATGGACCTACCACGGCTCGAATTCTAGAATGTTAATCAAACTTACACAGTTATCTATGTCCTGACTCTTTGTGAGAACGTTATTTAAGCTTGACTTAAGTTTATCTTCTTTCTAAGCATGACTTAAGTCTTTGTAAATTATTAGTATGGAAACTTTGAACAGCGCCTCTATTGGATATAAGAGAAATAGATTTTTAGACCATAGATTTCGACTCGCATCTTACCGAACGTCATCTATACCAACTTAATAGTAGTTAATTACTATTCTAGAATACAAGTGACGGAATTAGAACGACATGTAAATTGAAACTGTGCTTGGACAGAAAATTATGGATTGACGACTCTTAAATCTTATTTAACTCGCAGCTCGTAAACTACTTGGACGAATGTATTTGTACTGGCAAACATTTGTAAAATGAATTTTCTAATTCCAAAGTAACGTGGTTTACGTGAGCAAACTAAAAATTTAATTAGCTATTATTGGTTGTAGATATCATTCATGATAATTGGCTATAGTGAGGTGGGTACTGAGTAACACTTGAAGCGTGAGTTAGTCAACAAGGTTTAGCTTCAACGAGCAGCATGGCCACCAGCTATTGTTTAAAAACGCGACAGAGGGCGCTTCATCTGTTTAGGCAATAATAATTTCCCGTAATCATTTAAATTAAATTTAAGTTAGTATTTTTTATTCTTTTTAACCCCGGACGCAAAAAAAGTTTGACGTGTCTGTCTGTTTGTGGCATCATAACTCCCGAATGTATGCAGTGATTTCAAGTTAGTTTTTTTTTTGGATTAAAGGTAACTTATGTGCGAGTGTTTTTAGACATGTTTGATGAAAATCAGTTGAGCCGCTCAAAAGTTGTGGGGGGTGTAAGTGGTAAGATTTACCAAATTTTTTACATCTTAAAGGGAAATTAAGTTCTTGTGCCGGGGATTTTAAAAATTCAAACATTTTACAGCCAATCACGAAGGCTATCCAGTCATAATATTTCATGAACTTGTATAGTGTTGCTAGTGCTTTGCTAATGCTTTAAAATTAAGTGAGTGTTTCAAGTGCAGAGTGTAATAGATTAATGAGTTTTAGTGTGATTCGACAGATATATTGTATACCATTTACAAATATGTTGGTATAACAACAAAGTTTGTGCATATCTATGACATATTCAACATTTTTTTTCTTTATTAAATGTATATAAACAGTAAGTAAACGTTGATGATTTTGTAGATACCAAGATTCAGTAACTTCAAAATTTCAATTAGTCTTTTGTCTACACTGATATGCAAAGAAGCTATAAAATATAGAAAAAAAATAGCTAATAGCTTACTTTAGTTTAAATCTGAGGTTCCCAAACTTTTTTTCTCTAATGCCCACTTTAAATGTCAGTAAGCTTGTAGCGCCACCTACATTTTTATGTCAAAAACCTCAAAAACGCGTAAATCTCGCTTGGAATTTATTTAAAACCATATTCTAAACGAGACATTTGTTAGCAGAGATAGAGGGAGAGAGTAATAATAATGCTACTTGACAATGTCAAGCGCATTTTATTTAAAACCATTATCCTATTTTATCTTATAAGTTACATTTCTACAATAGTATATGAATATGGGTGTAGTGTAGCCTAAAGATTTTAATTTCAGTGAATTTTAAAATATGAAGTAGTTTGAGTTTCAAGTCACCCATCGCCACTTTTATTTTCTGGGCCTCTTGCTGCCCCCCTCGAGGGGTCTTTGGGAAAGACTGGTTTAAATAAAGATATTTTTCCTACCAACCAATTCTGATTAAATATGGACAAGATATAAGATCGGGTACTGATATCAGGCACTACTATAGGCTAAAATTGGTTTGACATTACCTAACAACAAAAGTACCAAATACCAATACGAGAACAGAATCATAGGTAGCACGTAGGTAGTATTTACACAAAACTACCTAAGCTTTAATAAATGTTGTATGTCTATTTACACGAAGTCTCAAAATTTAATTTTCATATTTGCAATATTATTCTGTACAAAATTCATAAAAGCAAAGATTTCCTGTGAGAAATCCTTACGCAGTAGACTGTAAAATACAAAAAGTATATCCCAAGTGCTTCAGTAGTTGCCTGAATAAGATTGCGAGATTTGTAAACCACACACCAGATAAACTCAGACGGAGGAAAAAATCCAATAGGATAAAGGAAAGCCGTCTGCCCAGACAGTTGAGGATGAGCGAAAGTTACAAAATCGATTGCCACCATACAGCTTAACAGTCTGGTAAAGGCTGGGCCGCGAGCTACAATTCCGATCGGCTGACTCCAAATGGTCTTTGCGAGGGCCTTTGAAAACGCTATTTCATAAGATAAAGGTGCTGAAATTTTCTTAACAGGTATTCGAAATAGTCTGTACAACTCGAAATAACTTGCGCTTATTTAAACATACCTAAATCAGATAAATACTTAACAATTCACTTTAACCGTCTTTTTAATAAACTCGTTTGGATATTTTAGTCTACTAAAATGATAATATATGTTATAATACAACTTCGAAATACGAGTACATTTGCCAAATTTCTATCAATGTTCGTCAAAAAATGTTAGATTAGGTAGAAACGTTGATACTAATCGAGTGATTTTCGAAGCTCTGTCACCCCGCAACTGGATTTGAAAACGTTAAAATCATTGATTTTGTACTTATGGTTAAGCATATATATTGTTAAATCGTTCAAACGAAATAAAAAACAAAGTTACATATTTTTCGAAATTACACCATATATACCCCTACCGTCTCATTAATAACATGGACTAAGGTCGGTGTAAAATTAAGTTGATATTATAGTCTGTATCACATTGCAATAAAGACTACAATTCATGGTTAAACCTTGGAGTAATTAACGCTGCGTTTATTAATATGACAGCTAAAGTAAACGAAGTAGACACTTGCTTTGGGAGTGTTAATCATATACCTTCACTGATATGTGTAGCCTTGATTGGTTGGTTGTCAATAAATAAATATCCCTGGACAAGTTACACAAATTGAATCGAATTCCAAAGTAAACAAATTATATTCTTGTGTTATGGGTGTTAGTCAACGATTCTAATACATGGAAATACTTAAATAGATACCAGAATAAATTTAATAAACACCCAGACCCGGAAATGCAGACATCTAAAATTACTCAATGATAATTGAAAATCAACACCAGTTTGGCGCAACTTTCATACCAAAAAATAAAAAAAATAAGTTTGCTATGTTTTTTATTCGACCAAATCGTATGACGCTAGTTGCCTTATATCTGAATGCCTTTAGACTTACTTTCAAATTATACGGGTTATACTTTTCAAGTAAACTTTATACAAATTCGGCTTTGCTATGTATCTACGGAAGTCCCGCCTCTTATTACGTAGTATTTATATACTCTTTGATCAGCACCATGAACATAATATTATATATAGCATTACGTCCAATGATTAGCACACTTCATCCCTTTATTTATATATTAACATATTTTATGTGGACAAATTTAGACGGTTTAGCTTTGTGGCCCCAATACGGCTCTAGATGAACGGAGAAATTTTCGTGTATAACGTGCGAGGCAAAGGTCTCTCTGTGTGGTCAATGTTCACGTTCAATGCACTGAACCAAAGGCTGCTCAGCTTGCAATTCAAATACAGATAACGTACTTTATGGTGGTTTCAGCTTTGTGGCTAACGATCAAATATCATACAGAATATTTTCAATATCTCCGCTAAATAAAAAAATACCTTTGAAATTGTACATACGATTTATAAAGTCACAAAAGACCTATATTATTGAAAAAAAAAGTGTTTGTTGCCGGAACTCAAGAAAAAATTTAATACTAAAACTTGGACAAAATTCAAGTACTTTACTAACAAAACGTTAAAAAGCAATTTACCGGCTACAAACCGACTACGATTTCATTAAATAAATAATGTATTGTATATAATAGTACGTACACAAAAAAGAAGTCTTTCTTCTATAAGTTTTAAAGAAAGAAAAAAAATTGCCCCAGACAGGATTTGAACCTGTAACCTTTCGACTCAAGCCGACGAATGCTCTAACCATTTGAGTTACAGATGAAGTCTTTCTTCGATTCTCCCTGGATAACCAATATCAGATCCGGGCTTGATGACAATGGGAGCATCTCGGAAGAACGCTCTTTCAAATAAAGAGGTTATTCCTCGTTTTTGTGAAAAGGGAAAAGAGAGTTAGAGAGATACTAAGGAAGAGCTACATAAATTAGGTAAAGAAAACTGTGAATGTCAAGTCGTACCAGGAATTGAAAGAGAAAGATTTTAATTATGATTGCTTCTTCGTAAAGACTTCTACATGACAGAAAAAACAAAACTCCAGATATAGGTTTGGTCTAGATGTATTTGTCCTTAATAATGTTTGAGAACAGCTGATTAAACGCTATATGCTCACGCTACTTAATTTTGTGCTGAATAAATAATGAAAGCAGCACAAATCAACACGAATTCGTAATAAAATATTAGATTGGAATATGAAACGCGAGATTTATCAGAGCTATTTTAGCCAATTAAAGGCTTTTGTGAATAATACTCACTTAATTACCTGTAAGGCCAAAAAGCCTCTGAATGTTAAATCTTGCGAATAAACAAGTTATGGTTAACGACTTTTTGTCCATATTTTTATCAAACTAATTTTAATAAATGAGGAAATTAAGGATGGTTTGATTTTAATATGATCTCTATACTGATCCTCCTTGAAGCTCAAGCCACTAACACCGTGACCATGACATAACGGATGTTTGTATAAACTTAACTGTTACCGTCGCCATAATGTGTCTTAGGTTCGAAAAATAGCGTAGCCACTAACTTACTTCCACAAGAACCTTAACATGCATCGCACCGGCATTGACTGCCTCGTTGGTCGAGTGGCTAGAGTACACGCCTAACTACATCGACCAACCGCGAGGCTCGGGTTCGATTCCCGACGGGGCAGGCATTTGTGTGATGAACATTTAAATGTCTGCATTTCCGGTCTGGGTGTTTATTAAATTTATTCTGGTATCTATTTAAGTATTTCGATGTATTAGAGTCGTTGACTAATACCCATAACACAAGCATATAATTTTCTTACTTTGGGGTTAGATTAAATTTGTGGGACTTGTCCAGGGATATTTATTTATTAAAAAAAAATTACTATTAAAAATTCTAATCCAGGATCCGCTTTTCTACTCTTACCTCGCCATGTCGCCAGTTCTTCAGTATTCCGTATGGTGAGTGTACCATACAAATATTGCCGAGGGGTTGACTTACCGAGAATGTCCTTAAGCCATCGATTCTGTGAAGATAGACGCGGGTAGCTCGTGGGCTTCTGGAGTCGAATCGGGCACAATATTCGGCAGCTATTTCTAGCACTTAATCCATAGGGGCACTGGTTCAACTTTCCATAGACACAATTGTTATCATGTAACGCACTTTGCTAATTAGGTAAATAATTGGACGGAAGCACACACGGCGGTGGTTAACGTGTCCCGTACGCAGTTCGAATTCAACTGATTTTTAGTGTTGCCCGATGCGTAGATGACGGACATACATCTCAATTTGTCTACCTCGGCATTGTAACAAAAAATAGATCCGAAGTATTTTGAATTATCCAAATTGTGCTATCTTATTTTAAAAATATGAAAAAATACAAAAATAAAAAATATAAATTAAAATAATCTGTTTCTGTACGAAACAGTGAGTCCATTACCACTGATGTCAAAATTTTATTTTTAGTTTTCGGTTCCATTTACTAGAACACAATTTATGTACGTATGTATTCGAATTATGTCAAGAGGTTAATTCGAAAAATTGCGTTTGGCTGCGTTGTTACTATGTTGTTTAACCTATACAGCATTATAGCATTATACAAACAACATAGAGTTGTTGTTTGTATAATGGCTACCACAATCATTCGGTTCTTTTCTTCACCCCACTTCAATTTAATATCACAAACATATTATTTACATCGAACGGCATATTTCTTTTTTCTTTTTTACGTTTTGGCCTTCACGTTAGTATTTTGCCATTAGTCAAGTAGAAATTTGCATTAATTTTTATATCAATTTTAATCAATTATAATTAGTCATCAGTCATAAGTTATCAGTAAGTCATGTCAGGCTCCTGGGTAAAGCGGTGGCCTCATAACTCAAGCTCATGTAATGAGATTTGGAGGCAACGAAGAAATACACGATACGCTAATTTTTTCATGATTATTTCATTTGTGCACCTTCATTGAACAAAATTGTACAAAATGCCACCAAAATTGACTGATTTCACTCAATATCAACACGAAATTCAATAATTATGAATAAACTTTGACCATCTTTTCTCTCGATGGTGCCAAAACCTAATTTATTATATCTTCTTAATTAAAAAAAATGAATCTCTATAAGCTTGGTCAATGGCCATCGCATCACGAATACACAATTGGGGCAATTTAGATATTTTTTTTTTGTTCAAAATGGCAATAGAAATATAAATAAGTAGAAGGTTAAAAAAAATGTAAGTTTACTTTAAAAACATAGACCCTCTTTTCTCTCGATGGCGCCAAAACTCCGAACGGCATATTGATTGAAAAAATAAAAATGACAGATTCCAAATTCAGACGTAACTTACATGTTTTAATTGTAACAGAATTAATGGCCAGAAGTTTATGTAATTCATAATCACAGTTTATGAAGCTGACTGTAGCTATAGTCTGTGTACACAAGATACTGTTAAGGTTTACACGCTGCATACTGTGATACTGTTATGGTTAACACGCTGCAATACTCGCCGATAACAATTAATATTTACATATTGTTGCTTACATTGACACACTTATATCTATTAACCAATCTGTAAATTTTAGTCGAGATTTTCAATAAATATAAGAAAATATTGATTCTTCAGCAACGTTTATCCAATTAAGATTTTTTTTACATAATTCGTTATAATATGACAAAAATTGCATTAAAAGGCACAATGAATAAGCTGAACATCAAGGATTTCAACAGAATAGACAAGTTTTTGTCCTCTTGCATATGTTAATTGGAAACCAGTATATGTAACTGACTGTAGTCTGTGTTCACAAGATACGTTTAACTGTCTTGCGGTTGCAGTATACACGCTGCAGTAGCTGCATAACAATCCATATTTGTGTATCTATGTTTGTATTGAACCAGTCGCTTTGATCATTTTACATAGCCTAGTTTAAAGACAGTTTACGCTAGAATCTAGTGTTGAACCTTCTATGTAACACCAGAGAGTTATAGGAAATCTAAAGGAAGTATTGTTCTGCAGTTAATATTACTCTTTGCACTCTTTCCGCCAATATATTTAAAGTAAAAGTTCTTGGAAAAATTTCATTGACAAAAATAATAATTCTTATTCAACCTTATACAATGAAATTTGAAAAAAATGTTTTTAAACATAAAAGATATCAGAAATAATGTTGAAATCCCCCGCTTCGGTCCGTATCCTCCGTTCCTTCTGTGGCCGTAAATTTTTAGTGTGAAATAGATTATATTATGGCGTTCTGCGTGGCAAGAAAAGGCGAAACAGGTTACTACAAATAAGATTACTGATGGTGAAATGCTGTGTATCAACTTGCTTGAGAAAAGTTCCACCGCCTTGAACAGCGATCCACAGGAATCCACGGGACAGCGATGCACCTCCAACAGCTATTGTGTCTATAAGCCTCGGTTATCTCTTACTATCAGCTGCGTGCTTGACAACTGTCTTTTTCTATGAAAAATACTTTACTTACACTGTTAACTAGTTTACCAAAAACATTTATTTATTCATCTACCTAAAACAACTTTTAAAGACAGTTATTTCTCAGTTTTATTTTTCAAACTTTCCTAATAAAAATTTGGTCAGTAACGAAAAATATAATGACTTAATAAGTACTATAATAACGACTTAAGTTTATTAGTATATGGGTAGTAGACACTTTGATGTTGTGGAACAATAATGAATAACTTCGTCTTCAAGTGTGAATGCTGTGTCTATTGTATTGAAGTCTGCGGTGTAAACAAGATATACTTCACACTCTTGCGGTCACGGTGAGTACGTTTCGCAATCCAAGCACAGTCTAGAAACTACCAGTATTGTCACAATATTCTAAGATGCTATTGCATAACGTATATGTCTATCCGAATAATCCTAATTTTTGTTGTATTTTTTTACCTAATACAAGAAAGGAGGAGGTTATTTGTTTCATTCCTATATTTATTTTTTTAAGCATGTCAATCGATTTCTCCGTCATTTCTGAACAGATTCTTAAAAGTATTTTATTTGAAAAAGTTGTACTTCCGTGGTGGTCCGTTGTCATTAAGTTTGAATCTGATGATAGATTCCCAGAGAATTTCTTTATTTATAAAACACATTTTTTTGTTACTTAGGCGATATAATTATTGAAATCGAAAGAAGGCAGGTTTTTTGTAGTCTTACTACGCTTTGTTAAGCTCCACATGCTGTTACAAAATTCCCTTTTTTAAAATATTTTATATTGCAAGAAATCAAGTAATAGAATTATTGATTTTTTTTTAAAGAATAAGAAGATTATTATAAGAGTTAGAATAAAAAAAAATTACATTGCCCTTTCAAAGGTTCTTGTGTTGCGTCTATACATAAATCTGAAAACTACCATCGGATTGGAACACGTTTACATATTGAGAAGATCCGGTGAAAGAAACTTAGCGGGCTTGTCTTTTTTCTTATAAATGTAATTTACAAAAATATTACATTGTTTAATATGTAGAGTTGGTGTATGGAGCAATTTATATCAAGCATATCTGTCTTCTAAATTTGCTAACCCTATAATCCTTGCCACACAACTTAAATTTAATACATATTTTAAAATATATTGAATAATATAAGTCTTCTGTAGACTTGCGTTGCTCATACGATTGGTAGAGGGTTATAACACTGGTTATAAACATTGGTTTGCATACGACTGGACCACAGATTTAATCTAAAGGGCTATGAAAATTTTGGCTTACCTACTGTTCGGCAATTTGCTTTCACTGATAATTCTTTCAAAAATGGATAGCTAATATCAATACAATTAAAAAATATTCTAAGAAAATAACTCGTTGTTGGGAGCTCATATCTTCGAAATGTGACACTTTTCGCGTTATTGTCTCAGTTTATTTTTTGTTTGTATTGATGTTAGCTATCCATTTTTGAAAGAGTTATTAGTGAACGTGATTTTGAAAAAAAAAATCAAAATGGCGGACAGTAGGTAAGCCAGGCCTCATACAAAAATCTTAAGGCTCTTTAATAACAATTGGAAGATAGAAAAAAAGTTTCGTCCAAGGTTTCCTGTTCTGATAGGCGTGTTTACAACCATCTAGAATGTTTTTAATCCAAGGCCCGAATGGTGAGAATGTGCAATTAAGATTACCAGTTTACCAAGATAAATATATCCTCCACCACCTTACACATTCCTGTAAAAAGCTGCCCGTATACGGTTTTAAAGGATAAGGTAGTTAATATAAACATACATTCCCATAGTCAAAGCCTCAGATTCGAAATGTCTAATTAGGTTCCACCATTTTTAGACCGTCACAAAAATTGATACATCTACTACTGTTCATTTCTGATACACCTTCTTCATACGATCGACAGATTAAAATAGCATTATTTTCTATATTTGCACTCTTTTTCAGTTTAACGAACTTTTTAGAACCTATCATTTCATTAGCAAGAGTTAATCTTGGAGTTCCACATGCTAATTAGTAAGTAATATTTTCCATTAGGAAACCCACTCGTTAATATCCCTTATGATTTATGTCTTTTAAATAAAGGAAACTCGTCTGATTGTTTGCCTTCCAATACTATATCAAAATTGTGAAAAAATCACGAAATAAGTGAAAAAAATCTGATTCTTTGTCCCTTCCTAGTTTATCCCTTCTTTGGTTCCCAATGATTAAATCCCTTTTTTTACATAATACAACATATTTCACCAAATCGTCATCAATGTTGAAGACTTTTTTCTCATAACATGTGACAAATAGTCATCAATGACGAATTAAATGACAAATCATAACAACATGGTGTCGAACTAAACTACGTAAAAATGTGTCAATATTAGCGAAATAAAAATGCCTATTTTCTCGAGTTATATAACAATGTGTCACCCATGACGAATTAAAAAGACCTTTTTTCTCACAACACATAACAATGTCTCATAAAGTAACTGTAGGGTCTGTTATCAGTCCAAAGATAGGAGTAACGACCTCAGCGACGATCGCCGGGATTTACTAAGGACAGACGGCCTCGTAACTTTAACATATCTACGAAGAAAAGCCAGGAAAAGGATTGTATACTAACGTCCCGGTATTATACAGGTAGAATATTCGTTCCTATTGGTTTACTACCTATTACCCGTGACCTCGCTTACGCAGTAAAACCACGGTTGAGTTATCATGATAAAAAGTAACCTATGTCCTTTTCTGGAATTTGATATTTAGTCTATTTATCGCGTCTGTGGTCTAGCGGTCCCGGTGTTGGACTTGACTGCATGAGTTTCGATTCCCAGGTAGGGCAACAAAAAGAAAATTTGGTTTTTCCAATTTTCTAATAAAAAACAACGTTGTTCGGGATTGGATATGTCCCCAGCTGGCGATAAGCTTGCCACCTATCACATTGTAGGACTTAATGTTTTCGGCTAGTCGTGGGTGCCCTGGTTGTGCCTCTGTCCTTTTCTTCGGGGATATGGGCGTGAAGATACTTATTTTTTAGACATTCCTAAAATTTATGAAAATCGGCTTCATCGTTGTGAAAACGGAACACGCATACACAATTTCGTGCAATATTAAAGTAGGCTCTCGCCACCATAGCGTCAGTACTTGGTATCGTAGTGTTACGGTTTGAATGTCTTTCGAATGAGCTGGTAAAATTATGCAAAAGAATTAACGTTCAACCTTAATTAAGTTGTTGAAAAGTTTCTTTGTTTGTATGTTGTAATAAAATATACGACCATGATAGAAATTTAATTTACGACCTAAACTTCAATTTTATGTTGAATTTGGGTCGGTCGGTTTTGTCTGTTTGCCAGTTTGACAGTTTGTTCGAGTACTAAAACATAAATAATGGTGACCCAAATATAACTTTACATTATTTATTCTAAAACATTTTCTCCGTCGTCAAATGACAAATAAGATAAATACAAAATCCCAAGTCGACTAATGATAGATCGGGGAATAAGGGATAAATTTCCGAACACCCAGGAGATATTTCTGATCGTTATGACTTTGTCCTGATTTAATCAACATTTTTGTGATATAGATTGTTACAGTACACCTAATTTGTAATAATCTGGACCATAAATAATGTGTTATTCTAATATGTTGATTTGCAACGGTTTGCGAGAACTCACTCTGTTTTTAACTACAACTTTATATTCTGCTCAAAAAGTTATTGCATGCCACTGTTGTGTTCCGGTTTCCAGCATTAACTTCACACACACATCAATTTATTATCAACTTCATTATTTCAAGGCGGCTTATAATTCTTACCATACTGAAATCCATCTACATACTTTTTTAATCCTTAACTTAAAAAAGATTGGTGTTATAAGATTGACTTGTATGTGTGTGAGTGTGTGTTTATCAGTAGTATTAAAACTTTTAACCAGATTGACCAATTGACAAAAAAAAGAAGCCATTTATTAGACTAATTTACCACAAATAAATACAATAAAAATTAAAGATTTTATGTTACATGTAGGTTTTGTATGTAGTTTTTATTTTATTTTAGTGTTGTTAGCTTGTCACAGATGAGAATGAGAATGAGTTGTTTTTTTTTCTTTTTTCACCTTTTCTCGTCGCAACGTAGTCACTTTATTGTCACGGTTATACAGTATTCTATCTTCCTACAAACGGCTGAAAACACATTTATACGCGTCTTGCGTTTGATATGCACTTAGTGGGTATAACACAAGCCTCGGTTGTGCCAAAGAGGAAACGGTCGATATAATAACGTTTTTTCTGTATGTTGTAACTAATAGATAAGCGTGCGATTTGTGAATGTTATTTTAGTTTAATAAATCCAAGTATATACTTATTATGGCAAAGAACAATTATAGTTTTTGTTATGATTTGTGCCTATTTTAACCCTCACTTAAGCGGTTATTAATTAATTTTAATAGAATTTGATTAACAAAAACACCACATGCATTTTATTTAACGTTGACTATGTAGTATTATATATATATAGTATATATAGTATGAATATGATTGCTATCTGTTTAAAGAAGATGCAGTATTTATAATCGAAAAATTCAAATAGGTAGATGTAGTTATAACACTGAAGGCGCGTAGCCCTATCGCTTGTTGACGCGCCGCTCGGCTGTAGGTATTTATTTCAAAAACGGAGCCGAGTTAAGGTCTCAGCACACATATCAACTCAGAAAGCGATCGTCACCGTATAGCCTCGAGCCGTTATTTATTGTTTGTATGAAACTCCATACTGCAACGCACATTAATCGGAATCGTAACGTAATCGCCGCGCCTCGGAACAGGCTCGGGGTCGGCGAGCCGTAAGCGCGGTGTCGTTTAGCCGTAGCCACGGTAATATTATCTATACAGTATTCTAACTTCATATAAAAGGACGACGCGCGAGCTATACCTACGCGTTGGGATCAGGGCATGCACGCGGCATGCTACAATAGCGAGTGTGCCGCAGTGACGAACGGACGGTGTGCTGGTTTTCAATCAGTAACTGCGGGAATTTTTACTCGAAATAAGCACAAGTACCTATTTAACATGACAAGTAGAATATATTGTACTGTTTTTGGTTCCATGAATTCCTCGAATTCCTCAATAATGCACCCAGATATAGCTTTTTTAGATTATAAATTATTTTTATTATTTAAGGTACCGGGACTATAGTAAGAATACTTCGCAAACTTTTTAATTGTACCCGTCGATGATGTCGTGAAAAACATAGACAAAATGGAGGCTATATTCCGAACTTCACTTAAAACTAAACATATAAATTGTAAGGTAGCTTCAGGTATCTATAATCAAGTAAAATATTTTCCTTTTTCTCCACCTTGTCTATGTTTCCCCAAACGATTTTACATCATACTTTATATTCGAATGCGGATTTTTTACACACTCAATTATAACAACAAAGCATTTCGTACATCTCAGTTAAGGCACAAATATTTTTCGGTCGCAAATTTATAACACCGATTTTTAATAAAGTCACATACATAATCATAGTTTTTTAATTAAATCTGTCAATCAAAAAAACCACTTGCATTTTTATTGCACACTTTCTATTCAACTCACAGAGTATTTTAGTAATCATATTAATATTTTAAATTGTTATTAAGTACCTATCTGTGCTAATAAATAAAAGTAATAAATTTACAATCTCAAAACTACATAGGTAGGTAACTGTTGGTAGGCGACAGAGACAGCCCTATCTCATGCTTACGTACCGCGCTTCTGTAGGCACTTATTTC
>NJDC01012505.1:3639-25291 GCA_002245475.1 Calephelis virginiensis | reverse complement strand
TGCAAAGGAGCCCGGACCAACACAGGGAATTAATCACAGTATAAATAAAAACAATAGCAGAATCTCGTTGCTCGTTTACGGCTTCACTTTTTATTGTTCTCGTTTAAGAGGCCCTATAAACTTTGTCTTCTCGTAAATCAGGCTTTTGTGCTCGATGGACGGCGGATCACGGCTGTGATAGTATTAATTTCAGCATTTAGCACCCTTATTGTACTTATTTTATTTATTTAATATGAGCGAAACAAAAATATGACAGTACCTAAAACTACACTTATGTATATAAAAATACTTAACAGTCTACCAAAAAGTTTTCACTATTACACGAAATAAAAATCATAACTAGTAAGGAATTGACACGTTTATAACATGAAAATTAGAATATTAGAAAAAAAAAGATAAATTTAATAATTAACTCGTAAATCACGTCATGGATTTGGAAACTATTTTTTATGGAAAGGATTTATGGAATATATGGAAAGGTCTTAGGGAGGCAACGAGACAAGTTCGATTCCCGACAGCAGTAAGCATTTTCGTAATGACTATACTTGCGTAATGTGTATAAACATTATTTTGGTATGTATATTATTATATTATACTAGCTGACCCGGCGACCTTCGTATCGCTTGACACAGCTAACAACAGTTTGTTTGGAAAAATGAAGTGTTTTTCCCATTTTCCAGGTAGTTTTACCGGTCTTTCTCTTCATAAGAATATTCTCCTGACAATTCCTAGCAAAAAAGAATTAGCGAAATCGGTTCATCTGTTCAGGAGAAATGCGATAATTACGTGAAATGTATTCATTTTTATATGCATTGCTGTACTTTTATGAGAATCGTAGACTAACATGCATAGGCCGATCATATTGTTTACATACTGCCACATCTTCTCAAACTATGTACCACCATCGCCTTGAGTATTTCTGCCATCATACTATCAATGCTCGTTTAGTTCAGTCTGCAAGGTGTTGTTTTTGTATCCAATCAACTTACTTACATAAGAAGTTAAACAACCAAATCACAGTTGGGCAAACAATATCACTATAGGTTTAAGTCCGATATACAATTTTATCAATAGAAAAAAAAAACTATTTTCGTCTTTATATTCCGATGCCATATAAATCTAAATCATAATTTTAAGACTAAAATTTGAATAGATAGTTTATTTATTCATTTATTTAACACTTTATTGCACACAAAAACTAAAATACACGAGAAGTTAAAAATGCACAAAAGTTATATAGTTATATAGTATATATAGTTTTTCTTCTTGTATAAATATGACATTGTCAGGTACGGGTAGATAGTTAATTTATAACTAAAATTGTCTGACATTTGGTAAATAAAAAGATGAAAATATGAGTTTAATATCATAGAGACCCAGGTAATAACGAATGTTACCACAAAAATATGCAGAATTCGAGTCTGAAAATTTTTAGCAAATTCTATCCGCGACGAGATTGCTTTCACATTTCCAACGAGATCGTATGAATTTCCTACACCCTGTATATTCGGACATCACGTACGCACGCACCCCTTATCTAGGGTTACCATTTCATATACAATCGGAGGACATGTTCTTCTATAAGATACTACTTTATTCGCTCTGAAACGATAAGAACATTCTTGGACAGGTACACAAGATAGATATTATAATATTTGAATGTCTAATACTTAGTACGTGAGTGCACAACTTTATGTATTCATTCATTCGAATCATGCAATATTTAATAAAGCAGTATCCCATGACTTTTTTTAAAACTGACCTAATTTGCTTCGCGGTAGGTAGGTATTTTTTGTAGGTAATAGTTTTTTTTAATTAAGTCAGCAGTACTGCATTTCCGGGGCACCAGACAATCATACTAAAACTGGTTCCGATATTATGTATAAATATATGTGTCATAGTTTAAAAAATGCGCCATAGCGTTGGTCATGCCGTCATGACAATTGCGTGTTTGAATCCATTTACTACCAATTCAATATAACCAGTTAGTTAGTTTTATTATAACCAGTTATATTAAATTGCTGTTAAATTTCACGTTTAATTATTCTGCACATTTTTATAATGGTAAAAATTATATGTTAAAAATGCAAATACTTACTAAGGTACTTATTAAAAAATATTTATTTATTATCTTTCTAGTCACTGTAAAGCTGTATAAAATATTCAATTGTAATACATAAAAGTAAAATAGCAATTGCAATCTTTGCCTTCTGTAGGTGGCGCTTATTTATTACATTAATGAAAGCTGCCTTCCGGTTTACATTCCAATTATAAAAATATTATATTGTCCTCCTTTTCTAAATTATCTTGTGGTAACCCTACTTACCAAGGAAATGAATTAATACTACCGCGTAGATTTATAACCAGTATGTGTTGCGGTTACGAGTGCCGCTCGCTGATTTCATTGTTCTTTTGCTACTTTTATTCAGATTTTAAATTCATTGACTTGTAATAAAACGCAATGTATGTTGAATAAAAACCGCGGTATAGAAGTTCTGTGCACAGAAGAATACTTATTTTCCTATCCTATTAATAATATTATAAATGCGAAAGTTTGTATGTTTGTTTGTTATTCCTTCACGCAAAAACTGCTGAGCCGATTCTCATAAAATTTGGCACACACATAGACTGTAACTTTGATTAACAAATAGGATAGTTTTTATCTCGAAAAAATGTTTCTGTGGAACCAATAACCACGCGGGTAACGCCGTGGGCAACAGCTAGTTAGGCAATATAATCATAAACTTATTATTGATTGTAGATGATGCTAGATTAGCATTACATTTTAATAAACAAAAAGTATGTATTGAAAACAAGATTTTAACTCACAACCTTTGTCTTACGTTGATGACGTTCTTCCAAAACCATTGCAAGTATATACAAATATACTAAGCGAATTTGCTGACATTTCTATTATCAAACGATTTTTTGTTAAGAAAAATTATAGGGTATTTAATATCATGATACGACATAGGGTAAAGGTAAATGGATATTTAAGGTGTTTGGAAGGTATTATAAAATTTATACAGTCTATGAAGCCGTTAAATGCTTCTGAAAATAAATAAAGCTCTGTTACGTTTGACATTTGATTGCTTACTGATATACTCGTAACTTTGACCACTAACCGGCCGAAATTGAACGGTTATGATTAACGTCAAATCGTGACTTCATTTTAACCAATATTAAATGATGCAACTCTTTTTTCCCTTAACCGGAAATTTAACCAATTTTTTCAAATTGTTATGGTTAAAGTAAGATAGTGCAATTCACTCTAAAAGTGATATCCAAGGAACAGGCAACTACTTCCCCTTAAACAATGTGAGATCAGGTGTAGTTTACCCAAGCCACAAGTTGCCGGTAGACTGAGTACTCACTAATTAACTGTTTACGCGGCGTGCCTTACTAATTGGTCAGTAGAACACCGCAACTACTCGTACGTAGGACACCTACGTATCCACCCCTGAGATATTTGTTTTCGCCTGTATCAGGAACCAGCAAACCTCACGCATTCACCCTTATATCAGCTATGACTATGCTACTGGACTTTTTTTAATAAAACCTCACCATGGTCTACTGATTCATATTAATTAATATGTTAGAACTGGAACATACATCATTGGCGATATTGGACTCTTAAACAACACTTGGTACATAATATAGTTTCCCAATTTCTTCGTTGTTGTACATACCGTATATGCTATGCAACGAATCATTTATACATTACGGGAAAATGTAATTTTCTTTTTCTGTTTTTTTTTTAAATAACAGTGTTTTAGAAGCAAGTAGGTACATTGAGACTTTTTTAAAAAGCGAATGCCACAACCACTGTTTCTACTGAGGTTCAGTAGTTTAATAAAATATTACCTGGCTCCTATCTGGACTATAAAATATTTTTATTGATAAACTGTTTGTTGACATAAAAAACGGGTAAAACATTAAGGGGTGCCTCTGATCAGAACAGTAACATAAAAATAATTGAAAAAAATATATCTTCGCGTCCCATACTCCGAAGAAATAGGCAGAGGCACAACCAGGGCACCCATGTCTAGCCGAAGACACTAAGTCCCACAATGTGACAGGTGTGAAGCCTATCGCCAACCGGGCCCATGTCTCATCCCGAACAAAATTTTTTTTATTAGAAAAACCACAAGTTCTTTTTTTTTGTTGCCGGACCCGAGAACTGAACCCGGGACGTCATGAAGTCAAGTTTTACACCTGGACCGCTAGACCACAGAGGCGTATGTATGTGTAATAATTAATCGTACAGTAGTACTATTTTAGTTTAAAATAAAGATATCTACATAGCATAATTGATCATTTCGCTTAAATTTAGATTAAGTCAGCCAATTAGAAAATAAAAGTATAAAGGGTAAAAATAATGAAAATGTAAAGCCGAAGCGCATAATTTAAATAGTAGTACTGTACTCACGTGCTAGACGCCGAAGATTAACAAAATTTATAGTCGAAATTTTCCTATGAAAGTTGAAGAAAATTTCACCGTCCAAGAGTAAATTATGCCTACATCTCAAAGATTTTAACATAAAAATGAGTGTATGTCTATACTAACATTATAAAGAGGAAATCTTTGATTTTTTTTTGTTTGTTTGTTTGAAATGAATAAGCTCCGATTCTACTGGACCGATTTGAAAAATTCTTTCACCCTTATAATGCTACATTATCCCTGAGTGAGATAGGCTTTGTTTTATCAAAATAGGTCCAGTAAAAGCCAAGTTACGCAGGCGAAGCTGCGTGAAACTGCTAGTATATGTATAAAGGTATATGCAAAAAGTAAACATAATACATCCTTTTAGATTCAGCCAGTTAACGCAAAGTGGCACGATACCACAACGATACGGTTCATCGTTAAGAACATCCAATTTATGTCAGTGTGTATGTCACTAGTAAGATGAACGGTCAAGACGCACCCTTCGAAGCTCCTTACGTCAACCATTTTACCCTGGACCCACTCACATAAATGGTCCTTTTTAACGCCCTCAAAAACAACGCAACCGGAACTAAGAGAAGGCCCAGTTACACTGGTCATGTTTTCAGACATGACCACTTCAACGGGCCTTATTTGATGCTCAAGTGAAACCACCACTTAGATCCTTTAAGGGGATGATTAACAGAGAGGAAACCTTTGCGTAGTAGCTAAGACGTTGGAGACCAATTAATCTGGGTCTGCATATTCTGTTTATGTACATTGTAACAAAGTTCATTTATATTGGTTTCAGTCATTAAATAAGTAGCAGTATATTGGCTACAGAGAATTTGAGCTGATTTTGATGGATTTGGCTGTTTGATGAAACCTCTAATTAGTTACATTCGATATGGGTTTTGCGGCAGCTTATTTCGTCAGTGATATTGATATTTAAATTGGATGCATGAAAATTACTGCATTTCAGGTATTATTTCACTTTCATAAACGCAAGGTTCTCATTTTGTATAAATGATTTTCATTTTGTAAGTATTGATGGAGTAAACTGCCGTGGTTTTGGCAGAAATGAAAAATATGAATATGTATATCGTTAAGAGTAGCTTTGAAACAAATAGTTGAAAAACTGTATGTTTTTGTATGCGGATTCGTGTGCATATGCGCGTGATTGTTTCATTATTTAGTGAAATTTACATTTTATACGCTCATATTGGTACCACCGCCTTACCTATTCCTGCCGCCATAACGTCCAACGCTTCCCGTTGACGTGTTCCGGTTCGAAGGGCAAGGTAGCCGGTAAATTATTTTTTGCTCGAGGCCTAACATCCCATCCTCAGGATGCCAACACACCATTGCCACCTAAGGTGTCTCTAGGCGGCGTGAATTTCTTACCATCAGGAAATCCGTTTTGCCTTCCATTATCATAAAAAAATAGTTTTAAACTTTGTCCATAATTTACTTGTAATATGTTCAAGAGTTTAAGTTTTGAACATAAAATAATAAGTTAAATTACCTTAACCCTCAAAATATGTGGCAGTTTTAAGTTTAAACCAAAGCAGTTCACTCAGCGAAGGCTGACTAACTCTCCTGCCTCAAGTTTATAATTGAATTTTGCTGGGATTGTACGGATTTATTAATTTTACGATACAGGTTATACGAGTTAAACTTCAACTAGCTCGTAAGCGAGGCTTGTTTCGGCGGAAACATTGATTTTTATGAAGGAAACTATCAGAAACATTGATTTTTATGAAGGAAACTAACTAGAACGAAATCTAATTTCGTAATGTTAATTACCTGTTTTCTATTGACACCAAAGATATTCATGCTACCCTGCCAATCTGAAGCATGAATGTTAAGATTATTGCATAAATAAGATTTCCAGCTGCCCTCAGAAACCTACTCTAGTCTCCAAATGGTAACACAACAAATGCGATTACTGGCGTCAGAAATAGATATTGCAATTTTACCAATACGGAAGACTTATTATAGAGCTGTATGTACTATAGTTAGCTGCAAAAGAAATATTTTTCAGTTTAATCATGTAAGAGCCCTAGAGTGAGTAGAGTAGAATAGAGTAGAGCCCTAAGTAGAGTAACAAATATTATATAATATGAGCTCATTTTTATATTGAGATAAATCAACAGAACAACAGATTTAGTCATAACTATCTGCAGATAATGAAAGCAAAAGAAAGAGACAAAATTCATTTTGGTGTTATTAAATAATACATCGGACATTTTGTCACCTCTACGGTCTAGTGTTCCGGTGGTGGTAAAAGCGAGAACTCATAGCTGGATATATTTATACTTATAACAAAATAGGATTTTCATTTTTTGGAACGAAGTTCCTTATTGCGCGTTGTGAATGGGGGCTAGACGGAAAAAATCTTACGAAAATGTTGTCACGACACTTTTTGTTCTGTGGTCTAGCGGTTCAGTAGTTGGACTTGACTGCATGAGGTCCCGGGTTCGAATCCCGGGTCGGACAATTCTTTTTTAGTTTTTTTTATTTTACATTTTCTATTTTTTTATTATCGTTTTCTTTTTTTTCTTTTTTTATTTTATCATTTTTTTATATTTTTATTTTCTTTTTTTTATTTCATGTTTCTCTGTCTGTCTCTCTCTACAAGAGAGATAGAGATTACTAGATATTGATAGAGATTGAGAGAGAGAAAGGGGGGAGAGAGAACTTCGTTCCATCCGGGTGTCCCTTGACACCTCTCAACTTTTTTTTAAATAAAAAACCAACGTGCTCGGGATTGTATTTGTGCTTGAATGAAATATATTTGCCACCTATCATATTGTGGAGCTAAGGGATAGTTTGATCAACTAATCTTACTTTTACTATCAAAGTGTGCAAGTTACTACATTTTTCTTAATTGGACATGGTAAGAATTTCCAGTCTATTTTTTGTTAGGTAATTGGATCATGATATCAATATTTAAACCTTAATTAAATTTGACCATTAAGTTTGTCGGACAAAGTTTGCCGTATATTAAATTGTCAAATCAATCCACTATTACATATTACATAGCTTAATAGTGGTAGTTTCTTACATTTTTCATTCACTTGTTCATTCATAAGTTTCTTCGACTTTTAGTAGAATAGCCACCGACAGCGATACTGTTGTAGGCACTAAGATCGTAGCTCGTAGTACAATACGTAAATTGAACGAGTTGCTTTGTACTAGAAGGTTCGATGTGTGTAAAATAAGTCTTTATTTTGCTAATTCCGCGTAAGTATGTAACTGTTGTGGCAAATAATCTTCCAAACGACACAGAATGTGACAAGCCTAAATGACGTTCCCACCACCCACCTCCGCGACCAGAACACGAATATAGGAAGAGCTCGGGAAACAATATAAATTGTCACGTTCTTTACATGTGACAACCCTACCTAAAGTTCCCACTTCCCACCTCCGCGACCAGATCACAAATAGAGTCCGAACACGGGAAACAAAACCACTTGTCACGTCCTTCGCCAACTTTGTCAAAGCACAAACCACAGAGAACACCAAATCGCAGTCGTGTCTCGTGTGTCGTCGTTTGTACGGTACGGTCGAAATCCTGAGGATGCCTCGGTGTAGAGGCGAAACGTTCGTCGTGTTCTGGTCGCGGAAGTGGGTGGTGGGAACGTCATTTAGGTTTGTCACATTCTGTGTCGTTTGGAAGATTATTTGCCACAACAGTTACACTGCTGACGCGGAATTAGCAAAATAAAGGCTTATTTTACATCTGTTACAATGGATTTCCGCAAAGTAACGCCTGATTCAATAAAATATGGTTCGATGTGTATTAATTAATTTATTAAAATTTTATAAATTTAGAAGACTCAAACCTTATGTGCCAACAATTGTAGCGTTATCGCCCGTCTTAGCTCGTAGCGTAATCCGTAGCTTGTTAATTGTAGAGTACTGTAGAGTCACAGTAGAAAAGCAATCCAAAACTTCAGTAATATTTGTAATTATGAACCTTATTAATTTTTTATTTTATTTTTATATGAACAACGCG
Organism: Calephelis virginiensis; assembly: GCA_002245475.1. NCBI lineage: Eukaryota > Metazoa > Arthropoda > Insecta > Lepidoptera > Riodinidae > Calephelis > Calephelis virginiensis. Next base: position 16,847 of record NJDC01012505.1, on the reverse strand, counting down.
TTTCTTGAATCTTTTCCGTTTTCATTTTAATGCAACCATTGCTCATTAGGATTTAGCTAATATTGGTTAAAATATATTTGCATCTAGTTCACCCGTTTTAACAAATTGTGTTCGATTTTATTTTAACAAGTAATAAGGCCATAGTTTTTAGTAAACCAGTAAACAATAAACATATATGGCGAGAAAATTTAGGTTCAGGGACATCACATTATCTAGTTATTTCTCGAATGTGATCCGTTATATATATAATGTACGATATATAGATATCTGTATGAATTAAGTAACAAAAACAATCCAAACCTCATGCAGTATTAATAATTCGAAACATTCCGACCATACCATGCCTAATCCTCTAAGATAAAATCCGTATTTTTCCGAACCCCATCAACTCCGCCCTTTCCGTGTATATTCGGATGCTTCTGCCCCTGATCAGGAGGCATTAGATAGAGCCTTAAGAGCCTCTTTTAAGACCACACCATTTAATCCCGTAGAATTAAGACGTACAGTGTACAACGCACGCTATTAGGTAACATAAATGCTACGATTATCTGTGGGCTTCCTTCGTGCCGTGGTTTATATCTTATTTATGGGATTGTAAGGCAAACAGGCTGACGGAATTCCTGATGGTACGTAAAACACGTTATAATGGTAGTAATTGTACGTTTCGAATTCGAGACTGGACAGTTTTTATGTGATGAAGTAACGAACATGCATATAGCTCTCTTGTTGATAAGAGATAACCGTGGCCTATAGACACGATACATGTAGGTATAAAGCTAATTGTACAAGTCTACTGGCTACCACCCTGCAGGCTCGAATATGACACTGTCATTATGGAAATAGGAATTTTTCCCCGTGTTGGTCCGGGCTCCTTTGTAGAATAGACCATCTGCCTTCCTTGCCAGGCAACTCGTAAAAGGCGAGCATAGGCTTACCATCACTAACACCGTGACATTTGACCGTGATTTGGCAGCGACTCTCCTGGATTGGTACCACCGCCGTTACCTATTCCTGCCGCCATAACGTCATGACGTGTTCCGGTTCGGAGGGTAAGGTAGCCGGTAAACTTACTTTTGCTCTAGGCCTAACATCCCGGCCTCAGGTTGGCAACGCACCATTACCACCTTTGGTGTCTCTAGGCGGCGTGAATTTCTTACCATCAGGAAATCCGTCTGCTTGTTTGCCTTCCCATAACATAAAAAAAAGGTGATGCACTGAATGCCTACCACCAGTGGTCTTATTGGACGTGACTCATATAACCTTTGTGCGCCTTTAAGAAGCTGCCTTGCAGGAAAGCAGATGGTTTGCTCTACACAGGAGACAGGACTAACAAGGGGCAAATGTGCTCGTCAATACCATGTTCCACTTTGAAGGACATGGTTAACGTTAAATTTAGTTACGTAAAGAATTAATATTGTAAATCTTATCTTATGTATGGGCAATGTGTTTGTACGTTAAGGAGTGAACTTGTTTCTTTATCCATACTATTATAAAATAAAAAAAAATAAAAAAATATATCTCCTGACAGAACTTATTCGTGAATTGTTGCTACGAACCATCTTTATCATGTCAACTTTCAAACCAAAAAAATGTGAAAAGCTATAATAACACATGCACAGATTCGTCAAGCTTATGATACCCCTCTTTTAAAATAAATAAATAAATGTTCCTGGATAAGTTACACAAATTAAATCTAACCCCAAAGTAAGCAAATTATATGCTTGTGCTGTGGGTGGTAGTTAACGATTCTAATGCATAGAAATACTTTAAATAGATACCAGAATAAATTTAATAAACACCCAGACTCGGAAATGCAGATATCTAAATGTTCATCACACAAATGCCTGCCCCTGTCGGGAATCAAACCCGAGCCTCGCTTTTGGTCAGTCTAGCCACTCAACCAACGAGGCAGTCACAATAGAGTTAAAAACGTTATAGCTACTAGAAACATTTGAGTAAAGTTCATTTTATTTCAAATTAAAACTTACAATGCACACAACCTTCTAAACATATCTAACATAGTTGCGATTTGCTTTGAAACCGCTGCCAAGAACGCCGGGAAGAATTTATTCAAAGGCTGCCTTCGGGCATACATACTGAGTCTGAACATGGGAAAAATCTTCACAAATAGCTCTTCGTCACTATTTTATTTTGTATTGTAGGAATTTTTATATCATAACCAAATTTCTGTCTTTATTTCAATATCTAGTTAAATTTATGGAAATGCCTCCAGGTTTCAAGTAGAATGGGAAGATAATCGTAAACAGATTTTAGTTTAACAAAAAATGGTGAATTTTTTAACCCTTTAGACTGGAATATGACAGAGTCGTTATGACGGTAGGAATATGTAAGACGATGGATCCTTACCCGGGCAAAATGCTGCACAGTGCCAGTGATGTTGTTGATGATTACCTTTTACCTTTTTTTACTATGCTTCTTGAGGTTTGCCTAGAATAGACCATCTGTCTCCCTGAGATAGACAGTCTATTCTACTGAGCGGGCCCGGACTTCTACGGCCAGTTTTGGGTACCTGCTGCCCTTTTTCTTGTTCCTTTGTCTTCCATTTCGAGGATACGGCGGTACAAATATTTTCTTTTTCTAAGCGTCAAGAGAAAATACTAACTTTAAGACAAATTCTTTTAAAAAATATGATATTGCATTTCTTAACACTGTTATTTTAATAACTTTCATAAGAAGCTATAAACATGGACGAAAAGTTTTAAAAAACGACCATTACATTTTATTTGTAAAAGATACTAAAAATATAGTATCTTTACACCCATATCCCCGAAGAGGTAGGCAGAGGCACAACCAGGCACCCACGACTAGGCGAAGACACTAACTCCCACAATGTGATAGATGGCCTATCGTCAACCGGGCACATATCCAATCCCGAGCAACATTTTTTTAATTAGAAAATCGGAAAACCAAATTCTTTTTTTGTTACCCGACCCGGGATTCGAACCCGGGATCTCATGCAGTCAAGTCCAATACCTGAACCGCTAGACCACAGAGGTGACTATTTTATTCGAAATCTCTAATTAGTAGAATCTCACAATTAATCAGTAGTGTTCTTACCTAGTAAACTAGAAAATACTCACGCAAAGAATAATTTCTTAGTACTTGTAAGCGACAAAGTAGTCACAAGAAACTATAAACAATGACGAAAGACTTCACAAAACAGCCTTCGCATTTTTATTCGTAAAAAAACAACACTATCGCGATATTAAAACATCGTGCATGCTCATCATACAGTCTTGAGATGACAAAAGAGTCCAGAAAACTCTGGAAAAACCCATTGTAAGGCACTAGAGGCTCATAACGCTCCCTATCGTCGAAGTTTGACATGTAATGCGTGTTATGGGATAACATATCTCAAATTGTTTCATGTCCGCCAGGCTTCCAGTTATTTTTAATGCTTGGTGCCCTTAGGTGTTGTTGTACAAAAAGTTTTGGGAATCTGATTTGTTTTATTTCAGAATATTTATACGAAACTTGAAATACTTTTTCAAGAAATCGCCTCTGTGGTCTAGCGGTCCGCGTGTTGGACTTGACTGCATGAGGTCCCGGGTTCGAATCCCGGGTCGGCTAACACAAAGAAAATTGGATTTTTCACATTTTCTAATAAAAAATGGTGGTCGGGATTGGAAATGTGCCCGGTTGGCGATAGGCTTGCCACCTATCACATTGTGGTGCTTAGTGTCTTCAGCTAGTCGTGGGTGCCTTGGTTGTACCTCTGCCTACCTCTTCGGGGATATGGGGGTGAATATACTTTTTTTTAAAAACCTTTTATCATTTTTATAAAATGAACAATAAACAGGTAGTTTCCATTTTATACATATGGACATCTTTTGTTTCAGGTAAACATGGTGCTCGTGTTTTAAATTTGACGTAAAATGTAGCTGCTACAGGTATATGTAAACTAATTTTTATGCAAATTGTCGAACAAAATACGTGTGCCAACGCACTAACTGCCAAATACTATCAAATAGAGATATAAGGGTAGAAAAGTGGACCCTGGCCTCCCCTGCTCAACCGGGAATGTTGCTAGGATGTTAATGATGAATTGATAAACATTCGATTTATGTTATTCATCGCAGTCTTTGCTGCTAATTTTAAAAACAAACAGCTATTCGCGGAGGTCATAAAACTTAAATTTTGTGTCAGTATGAATTCCATATTCCAGGTTCAGCCAATTTAGTTCAGCTGTTTGGCATAAAAGTTAAAAATTTTCCTATCCTACTTAAATGAAAATGTAAATAATTTTCAATTTCATGTAAAATGTCCTTTTAATAAATTTAGCTTACAAATAGTACACTTTAACTTAAGTAACACCAAAGACAATGTAACACACACATTGAATTCACGGGCGAAGACGCGGGCAAGAGCAACAAGGTAAGTAGTATATAGTTGCTGTAGTACAGCCTTTCCCAAAGTGGGCGATAACGCCCCCTTGTGGGCGCTGGAAGCCTAGAGGGGGGCGGTATAAATATTGAAAAAAATGGTTTTTTTTAAACTCCAGGCGAAACAAACATGTTATTGAAGTTATTGGCAAGAAAAAAACCAGGTGGGGGGCGCTACAAAACAACTGATTTTCAATGTGGGCGTTACATGAAATAAGTGTGGGAACCTCTGCTGTAGTATAACTTTGTTGTGTTTTGTTTACAGTTAACATTTTTATATGTGGGTACCGTCAGTAACATCCTACCAAATATGTACTGAACGTTAAACTAAAACTGTCTTTTCGTCTGTAGTTTTAAAGCCCTGATGATGCTGTAAAAAGTGAAACCAGTTGGCTGAAGAGTAGCGTAAAGTGTTGAATTAAGTGGATAAGTGGATGAGACTCACTACGAAGCTGTTTTTCTACGAAAAAGTGTGTATACAAGTAGTAATATTTATATAAAAACTTTAATTGCTCACCAATGTAACAGCATTACATATTTTTGACAAATAAACCTTAATAATATAGATAAACTTTATTACATGAACAGATATAACTCTAAAATAAGCGAAGTATCTGCGTAAGGTGCTATCATGACCATGTTAATACCAAGACATATAACTGCTGTTATAAATCTAATAAACATCTACAATCAGAAATACATACAAGGTTAGCCGTGTTTCTAAATTTTCATGGACTTTTACAGCTGGTTCGTTCCGCAAACAAGTTAAATATAAATATAAAAAATATTATCAGTTATAGCTAAGGCAGCGAAGTGTTAAAATCGTGCCATTATCTCCGTGCGAGGGTTAATGGAGCAAGCACAGTGTTTCTGATAGGAAAGATTTACGGAAACACTGCTTACTTTACGTAGATCATATGTTGCTCAAGATTACACTGGCTGGAAATATACAATTTAGAATTCGAACTTTGTTATTTTATTCCATCTCGCCCTGTTATCGAAGTGATTGGTGTACACTCTTGATGCCACCCGCCATCGCATCGGCCAGACCCGGGTTCGATTCCCAACGGTTTTACTATCATATATTTTTTTATATATTTAGATAATAAATGTAAATGTATTTCTGAGTTTCTATTATATATAACGGTATCCATTCAACTTTCTTACACAATATCCATAACATAATTATGTTGATTTACATTGAGGTTAAACCAATTAGTGTAATTTGTTCAGAGATGTTTATAATTAGTTTTGCCTGTGTCATTATTCGCATTAGGTCTGACCCTGGTTCGTTTTTTAAAAAATAAAAAAAAACAAATTCCTTTTGTTTTCTATAATATATTATATAATAACAAAATGTGAGTAGAAACAAGAATATTATAAATTAAAGTACAAATACGTAGGCCGAGTACAATTTTGATAGTATGGCTTATTAACAATAAAATCCATAGCGTCAAGTATCAATTCAGATATTAGTGGAATTAAGTTGGTTTCTTAATTATTTTGTTTACGAAAATGACGGTCAAATTTGGTTCACCAAGTTGAAAGTTAAGATAAAAAGGTTTTTAAATTTCGTATTCTTTACGTTGTTGTATTTAAATTATTTTTCTTCTGAACTAGAATACACTAGTTAACAGAAACGGACATATATCTCAAAGTAAGTGAATTATAAGCATGACAAGGATTACGGCAACAAATAACAATGTGACCATACATTTTAACGCTCCACTCATTACTAAACCACTACGAAAACCACTTAGGATCCTCGTTGATGCACATGTTTGTGTGAGTCAGCCATTTGCGAAGGCTTCTAGGTAGTTTCCCTACTGTTTATATTTGTATTGTAAGTTGTAACTATGTCTTCCCAAAAAACAGCGTGCTCCGCAGGAGCAGCCACCGTCTTACAACCAGGGCTGCTAGAACCAGAGTAGCTTATCTACAAATAGTATGGTTTACAATATGGAGGAAAGTAAAAACAGGAACCCGTTGTGCGATCGAGATCAAAAGTAGCTTAAATGTTAATCCAGGCCACAATATATCTGTGTTCCAATTTTCAGACAAATCCATTTAGCCATTCGAGCTTGAAAGAGTTACAAACATACTCACAAACTTTCGCATTTACAATATTAGTGGGATTATTAACATCTCTTCTAAAACTAGATGTTACGGGTACGCAGCAAATTGTCGCCAAATTCTACCTTGTTGTCACAGCGCAGTGACACAGTGCCTGGCACTGAGTAGAGGATGTATATACTCAGCTCTGAACATCCACAGCAAAAAACTCGTTTATCCTCTTTTTCATATTCCTCTCGTAAAATGAAATCCTGTGCTACAAACCAAAAGTGGTGAATGAATTTCGCCTGAATACACGAGCCACAATCCATTTCCGGTGTGCCGTCCCCGTTCACCACACGCTTCGCCCGTTTCCGGAAGACAATGACCGTCCACCCGTTTCCGATTTTACACCCCTTTCCAAATACCTTAAAATACATTGTAACTGGAATATATGCAGAATAACCGCCAAATAGAAATTTCACGGGAGATATTTATTTTATTTAAATGGATGAAAGTGAATGTCTGACAAAATTTTAATAAAAAAAAATTCTTCACTTATTAGTAAAGGTGTAAAAAATGTATCCATTATGGAGGCTTCTTTTTTTAATTTCATTATAAAAAAATAAAAAAAAATATCCCCGGACAACTTACACTAATTGAATCTAACCCCAAAGTAAGCAAATAAATTTTATAAACACCCAGACCCGGAAATGCAGACATCTAAATGTTCATCACACAAATGCCTGCCCCCGTCGGGAATCGAACCCGAGCCTCGCGGTAAGTTGATGTAGTTAGGCGAGTACGCTAGCCACTCGACCAACGAGGCGGTCAAATTATTTAAATTATTTCATCCAACATCTATTATTTAATAAAATCAATTTATTCTTTAAAAGCGTTATCAATAAAATTAAAAACCTTATTCCGATTTTCATTCTTCTAAAAACGTTGATTTTTTTAAATATTTAAATAAAAGAAATCTACTTTTCTCTGTGTCTTGTTTACGGTAAACCTTTTTATATTATAAATGCGAAAGTTTGTGTGTTTGTATGTTACTCCTTCACGCAAAAACTGCTGAACCGATTTTCATGAAAATCGGTACACATATAAAGGATAATTTGGATTAACACATAGGTTAGTTTTTATCCCGAAACAATGTTCCTGTGGGTGCACGCGGGAAATGCCGCGGGCAACAGCTAGTGCATCATACATTTTGATAAATGATGCAGGATGTTAGTGCAGATAAAATATATTACAAGGGCTTCCACTTCTTCTTCTTTACAATTATTTAAATATAGAAATTCCCAAAGAGTATTATTAATTCTTCTTTCTTATTAATTTCCACTTCAATCTTTAAAAAACGTTAATTCTTTAAAAAGGGATTTGAATTTTCTCTTAAAGAACCTTCATAAATCTTCTCTTATCTATTTCAACTATTTCAATTTCCATTCTCATAAAAAACAGTTGATTCTTTAAAAGATTGAACCTTAAACGAAGGAATATTTTGAAAGTTACGTCCGCCCGGCGTTTGCCGACGTTCTGCTCAAGTTGGTGCCGACAAATTTATGTGCATATCGGATCGCTATTAAGAAACTCCACTGCGTCGTGAAGGCAATTGATTTTTATCTCGTCTATTCGGATGTCAATATTCTTTTGATGGAAAATACTTTTTATGAAAGTTATTTTCAGTTATTACTTTGTTTTTCTTGGTTCAGATGCTTTGTTATTTGTACTGTTGAACGTTTTATATTGTTTGTTTTGTTTTTTAACCGATTTTAAACAGGAAGACTAGAAAGGATTTTCAATGTACATTTTTTAAATGAGATGGATTCACCGTCACCTGTAAATCTTTTTTGTTTTATTTTTTTATTAAGTAGAATTGATTTTATTGTTTTTTAGTTTTCGGATGTTGGGATCCCAGGAAAATTCTCAACTTTTTGTATACCCAGTTCAAGTTTGAAATTTGAATTTGATGTCGATTTTTAACTGCTTCTAAATTATAAAATTAATGAATTGAGTTTATCACGTACCAACAATTGCAATAGACACTATCAAATTTAAAATAAAATGATATTTAACTAACTATGGCGGTCTTGTCGCTTCAGAGTGATCTGCGAAAAAAATGAGATAAAGTAGGACGTATTTCTTTCACAATTTCTTTTACAGTTTTGAAGGCCATTTTCATTTAAGAAAAGTTTAAGCACGTATCTTTGAAATAAGTTTCAACTTACGTACTGATTAACATCTAAATAGTTACCTATATAATAAGAAATATTTCTGAATGATTTCTCTTGAATATAAAATATACAAAGTTTAAAACTAGGCGTCTACCAAGAGATAATTTTTGTAATATCTACCACTTTAGAGGTAAACAGATGTAGGAGGTAATAGTTTATACGAATTCCCTTGCAAACGAAGTCACTGGTAAAAGATCGGAATGGGCAAAACAACTTGGGATAAATAATAATTATTACCATATTGTATACGAATAATCTCACTAAGCGAGTTGAATCTAATAGTAAAACTTAGTCGGAGTATCTAGAAGCATCCAATCTAGTTCGCTAGTGGTAAGAGAACGAGCTTCCCACATAACTACCGACTAGATCAGATTGCGCTTACAATTTAAGTTGTTTCCGCCTTCACGGAACTTGGGAAAGCTTCCTAACTATGTAACTATTGAATAAGAATTTGGGATCATTATAGCTTTCGCTGTTGGCCTTTGTTCAAGAAACTGTAAGTGTTGATTGTAACATTTCTAGCTGTGTAGCACTTTTACGTTTTATCTTTAGTTCATGATAACTTTTCCTCAACTATAGTTAACACTATGGAATACACATAAATGCTAACACTTTTTTATGAACCTGGCTCAATTATGGAGAACAAGCATGTCTTATTTTAATGGCGGTTCCGGGGTTTAATATTTTTTGTTAAAAAATAAGTATTTTTTTTAAATGCAGCTGAATATATGAATACTTATATCCACGTTAAGACTAACTTGTTGATTTTAATAAAACTTTGATAACAATATATGAGATTTCAGTATCTAGGCAATCAAAAGTGTATTTCAATAAACATTTTGTTATTGACATAATATTATGACTGGCTAGGTTTGGAAACGGTTATAGTGTGTGGTAGATAGGGTAAAACTTAGTCGTTATCATTTTTTCTTAAATTAATAAGCGCTTGTCTAATAGTAAATATATTTAAACGAATTTATATGTAAAAAATATTTAAATAACAAAAACAAAAACTGTGGCATATTTAAAGTTAGATATTTTCACACCATAATGTAGAATATGTTGGAACGAATAAGTATTCTGTAACAACGTTTAAACACATACTTGGCAAATAAAAAAGTATTCTGTAACAACGGTTAATCTTATATTCGGCAAATAAAAAAAAACATTTTTCATTTTCATTTTTGAGACTCGTGCAGTGAGCCCAATGCTTGTTAACTTATTTTAGGTTTAGTAATAAATAACATAATTTTTACAAATTACTTACTAGGATCAAGCGATCAAATTGCCGCACCTATTGCAAACAAAACAGTCTTCTTAATAATATCCAAACCAAATTGTTACTAAATATTACTTTGTTTTTATGTATTTTACCAGCCATATGATTTTCATTAATCAAAAATGCTTTGATCTTATTTTGTTAAGTTATGAACTCAATTCCTGCCAATTACCAAAAACTGGGTTGGTTGTAGGTAACACTGAATTGGCATGTCACTTTTCTGTGTAACTGGTAACAAAAATTTTGTTAACCAACATTTTTTTATTGTAGTCTTTCCTTTGACTTTATTATAGGAAGTGAAAAGTTGGCCACGTTTTCATGTGGCCTTAAAAACAAATTGCAAATCTAAAAACGCAAACATTCGTTACCTAAACATTGTTATTATTTCATGTTCTGGCTATAAAAGGATATAGCCAAAACATGAAATATTTATCCAAAACAAGAATGGCAAAACTGAAAAACCAAAACAACATTATTTGTATATTAATAAACAATCATATTCCCATACAAACGGTTAATAAGAATAACAAAGCACCACAAGTGCGAATTATTCGTCACTCAAATGTGACCACAACAAAAACTATTCAGGTAACATAAATCGATTTTCCATGGCAACACTGAACACCCACGAAATTTCCATCCGACTACACTGGTTGTATATATGTATACAGCTGTATACAATACAAGTGTATACAGCTACAAGAAATTCGTATTATCGTAGCCAAATCAATAAACATCAGTGATTACCAAAGTTTCCTTTGGCGGGAGTCTCCGTCCCAGGATCACGTTCCCGTGGCGTTTGTAACCGGTTAATGAGATTGTTAGTGGCAGAGCCGTGTCCTTATTCAGGATATATTGTATGGTTTCACAGATTAAATTGCTGTTACGACTTTACTGTAAAAACAATGCGAATATTCACTGTAAATGTGTCTAGGGTTTGATTTACTTTAAATCTTAAACAAGTTTATGCTTTTGCTGTCCGTCTGTCTGTAGTTAGGCTTCATTAACACGAATCAAAGAGATTTAACTTCCCTACCTACTCTACAAAACTGAAATACGACAGTGACGAGTAAAAGACGTCAATGCCGTCACTGTCGTGTTTCAGCTGGAGTAGTTTTTTTGTTTCAAAATGAAAAGAACGAAATGAAAATTCAAAATACATCTACATTTTTTCTTTTTTCTCTAAATAGATGAATTTTAAATAGAATAAAATAACAGACTCTGATCAATATACTTAACATTGACAAATAAGTTCCTAATTTAACAAAGGACATGATTGGTCCTTGTCCTTTGTAAAATTACGCCCAGAATCTAGCAAGCATAAAACATATACAGTAACGATTAAATTCTTTTTTCATAAAATGTCGCAATATCAGATTATAACGGACACTTACTAATTTAATTATATTTTAAAAGGGATAATCATGACGATATCCTAAATTAGTTTTTTTAACTAACACAAACTTTTTCGCCTGCGTTGGACAACAAATGAGAAGAGTTAAGATTAAATTCGGTCAAATCAAAATTAATGACATATGGAACTGAAACTTGGCCGTTAAACGTGGGCCTCTTAAATAAGATAAGAGTCGCTCAGCGTGCTATGGAGAGAGGCACGCTCCGTGTTTCTCTGCGAGATATGATCCGTGATTCGATAATCCATAAGAGAACTAGAGTAACCAACATAGTCCACAGAGTTAGCAACAGGCAGGCACTGCTTGCAGAACCGACAACCGCTGGCAAAGAAAGGTTCATGAGTGGCGGCCCCGCAACGGAGGATGTAGTATTGACCGACCTTCCACCTGGTGGACAGATACAAGCGGCTGGTGACCGTGACTTGTGGCGCTCTTTGGGGGAGGCCTATGTCCAGCAGTGGACTTCCTCCGGCTGATGATGATGACGACAATGAAATTAATGACAGGCCATAAAAAAGACAATTAAAATACTAAAATTATAACAAAATTACAATACGTACCCTAGGCTGTGCAGTGTTTATTTAATTGGAAAAAAAAAATCTACTTGACCACTAAATCTTTTAGCTTTTGACACCTTCAAATATTCGGTCACACTTCATTCAACTTCAAATAATTATAAACAAGTTTTGTATACGTTCATTATGAAAAAAATAAGTAGTTACTATCAAATTTCGGTCACATAAAATATTTATTACCAGAGAAAGTATGTATATTTAATGTACTTTATATAACATGTATGTATTATCTATAATCTATATAATGTAAAAATGAAACGCTAAATGTGTTGGTAAGCGTATAACTTTCGAACAACTAAACCGATTTGGCTAATTATTTTTTTATTGTGTTAGTCATTATCAGAAGAAAGTTTTTATGAAGACAAAAATGGGGAAAATTGCAGGGAAAATAGGAAAAACAATACTTTATATTTCCCTATACAAACTGAACGAATGGAATGAGGTTCGCCATGACAGCTAGTACGAGTATAAAAATGAATCGCTAAATGTGTATGTAAGCGCATACCTTCCGAACGACTGGACCGATTTAGTGTTAGTTATTAGCAGGTGAAGGTTCTTATGAAGAAAAAAAACCGGGAAAGTTGCTGGGAAAATGGGAAAAATAATACTTTATTGTTTCCCATACTGAACGGGTGGAACGAAGTTCGCCGGGATAGCTAATATTAAATAAAACAATGCATTTATTAGTATTGTATAAGTTTAGATATATTTGTTTTATGGAGCTCTACCTTAATTTTTAAATACATAAATTGTCTCTTTCACTTTAGGGTCTGGTCTTGTCTGGCCTAAAGCGATAAGACCACCTTTGTGCAGTGAAAAAATGTATTATTTTAAATTTTGGTGCATAATAAAGTGTATTCATTCATTCATTAAAGTTGCTGCTTGACCGGTGGAGAATACTTTAAAGCAATTTTGCATCATTTGAACGTTTTTTTTTTTCTTACGATATTGGAAGGCAGACAACGGATTTCCTGATGTTAAGAGATTCACGCCGCCTAGAGACACCAAAGGTGGTAATGGTAATGGAACCTGAGGCCGTGATGTTATGCTTTAAGCAAAAGTAAGTTTACCTTTCGAACTAGAACATGTCAATGGCGGTGGGAATAGGTAAGGTGGTAGTACCAATCCGGACGTGTCGCTGTAAAACTCTACCACCTAGTCAGATGTCACGATGTTAGTGACGGTAAGCCTATGCTCGCCTTTTACGAACTGCCTGGCAGGAAGGCAAATGCTCTAATCTGCAAAGGAGC
>NJDC01012502.1:45827-56825 GCA_002245475.1 Calephelis virginiensis | reverse complement strand
ATCGCACACCGGGTTTCTGTGAAAACGCGGGCGAAGCCGCAGGTAGCAGCTTGTTTAACATATTTATAAGTGAAAACTTGTAATTGGCCCTATATAAAATATTTTTTGTATTATTAATCTTGCTAGCTGTAAGTTTTCTTTAATGGTACAATAAAATAAAAAATAAGTGAAATAAGTAGGTATTTCAAAATGATGAGTATCCATTATGACCATGAAGCTATTTTACTACTAGAGGTTACAACTTATACTCCAAATCTTTGAGCTGATGCCCTTTCTAAGTATTGCTGATACTCTCTAAAATACTGGCATCTCTTTCACTTTGACATTGTTAATTGACATCACAAGCGTATTTAAAAGAGACGCCGATACATTAGAGAGAGTTAGCAATATTTTAAATCGACATTTGTCTTTGTAAGAAGTGTAACCAGTTACAAGTTTTTTGTCTTTTTGTTACGTATTCGATGTCCCAAGTAATCCTGCCACCCAAAAGGATTTTCAGATTTAAGATATACAAAAGGACATTAAGTATGGAGGAACATTGGGAAATAAGCATTTATTGCAGAAAGAAGCTTAACGAGATCCTTTTCCGTTTGCGGGATATCGTTTAGGTTAGCGGATCATCTTTTTTTGGTGGGCCCGATGAATGTATAATGATTTACAAAACATATATATAAAATAATATACGTTTTTACCTCTGCATTCACGAAATTCTTGTAAACACTAAATTAAGATAATTATGTGAAACACTTTTAGGTTAATAAAATTAATGCTAATCAATATAATCATTGAAAAATTTTTTTTTCTAAAATTCAACTTTATTTAAAAAAAAAATTTTCACACCTATATCCCCAGAGGAGGAGGCAGAGGCACAACCAGGGCACCCACGACTAGCCGAAGACACTAAGTCCCACAACGCGATAGGTGGCAAGCCTATCGCCAACCGGGCATATTCCAATCCCGGGCAACGTTAATTTTATTAGAAAATTGAAAATGTATATTTTCTAATTTTTTTGTTGCCCGACCCGGAGATCGAACCGGGACCACAAAAAGTCAAGTCCGACGCCGGACCGCGAAAAATAACGTTGCCCGGGATTGATATGTGCCCGGTTGGCGATAGGCTTGCCACCTATCACGTTGTGGGACTTAGTGTCTTCGGCTACTCGTGGGTGCCCTGGTTGTGCCTCGTCAAATCATCGATGGTACAAATACGAACAAATGTAAAGTCCTATTTAATAGAAATACAAGGATCCACGGATTTATTACTAACTAGTGGTCGCCCATTGATCGAAATTCAACCATAATAAATTTTAATAACTTGTTGAGAAGAACGCCATCTTCATTTCTCAAGACCAACTACTTTGTTTCCAAACTTTTTAGTGCGCCATCTGTGATCTTTTATCGTTATCATCAATATATTTGTTTGTGTGTGTCAAATGCATGGTACGGTGGGTAATGTTTTATTAAATTAATGTAGGTACTTTATAAGTATTATCATTTAAAAATATTAGCGTTCTGCACTTCTCCTACACATAAACTATAACTGCCTTATTAATAAACACGGAGTAAAGTACTCCAAGGTTTAACCTGGTATTATAGTCTTTATTACAATGTGATACAGACTATAATATCAACTTATTCTTACACCTACCCTACACCACATTTATTAATAAGACAGTAAGTGTGCTAAATTTTATGCTCCTGCGTCCGCGCAATTTTCGTAAAAATGGGTCCAAAGTTTTAGCATCACGTATTAATATATAGATTATAAGTTTTGAAACAAGAAACTTCTTATGTAACTGAAACAACTGTTTCCCAAATATCTGTAAAAAGTAATTTGAGCGGAAAACGAATGCTTGACAAAAATAGCCCATGGGTTGTTACGGAACGAATCGTACTCATTGGATTGGTTTACTCTTCACAATTTGAATAATAGGAACGATTAATGTTTTTCTTAGTAAGTATGACCTCTTCTCCATGTTTACACTTTTTACTCTCTACACTTTTATTATTAAATTGGCTGACCTAATCTAAATTTAAGCGAAATGATTAATTACGTAATAATAACTCTATAAAGATACTCTTGACGAATATAGTCGAAGCTCATAATTTAAATGATACCACTATACTCCATGTTGGGTTCGCTGGAAGAAATCTTTAATAGTTTTGTATATATTTATGTTTGTTACTACTTTACACCTGGAATAATATTCAAATAAAGAATCTTCACGCCCATATCCCCGAAGAGGTAGGCAGAGGCTACATTTTATTTCAATCACTCTAATGAAACTTTTGTGTTAGCTAGTAATTGAATATAATATTATTTCAAGAGCACTAGATAAACTACCATAAATGTCTCACACTAATTTATAGTGTAATAACGTCAACGGTAATATCTCAATAGGGTAGTCTTGAGGGTGCGGGAGGCGCTTGAGGGTTAAGCGGTCAGCGGGACAGTGGGTGTCATATACCCACAGACGTACGGAACCCGCACCAGCAATATGTCACCGGGATATCATATAAACTAAGTAAATATTTCTTTAATTTTTGAAAAGAAACTAGTTAATAGTAAGTAAACTAACTGTTACAACTATTCGTGTACGATGGAAGTCACTTTTCATCAGGTGAACCGCCTGTTTGTCTGCCAACTGTTCCATAAAAAAAATGGTAAACTTATTTCTTGAATATGATCCTAAACTTAAATCGTCGCGTATTATTAACATTTTCAATAATTTATACGGGATACGGGATCGACAAATAAAATAAAAATAGATCGTGAGTATCGAGTATAAATAATTAAAAATGCTATTTCTTGAATTAAAAAAAAATAGGGTTAAGATGCTAACGGTGCGTGGCCAACTTGTGGCGTGTGTTAGTTAGTCTTAGCTGATTAAACTTGTGATTTGCGTAAGTGGTGAGCGTTTGTCCACGCACCGGTGCCAACTGTGTGCCAGTACTAGCCAAAGCGAGTGGGTGTACGGCACCCACGGCCATTGTATCACTGTATGTACATTAAAATATAAAAACTAATGAATGTGTCTCAATTTATGTTGTACTGTAATGACATCGCCGATGGTAAACCTATAAGTAATATCCTTAATACTAAAGGCTTCCTGATTGGTCCAGGATTGGTTTGAAGGCACGTGAGGTTTAATTGGAAGATATCAGAGCAAAGGGCGATAAATTCAAGAGTTTTGGGTGTGATAATAGGTATCATATATCAGGGGCACGTAACCCTACTTCAATACTTTTTTAATGGAATATCAGATCTAAGTAACTCCATAAATAAATAATCTGTGTCACTAGGCCAGCATGAGTTGATCTTATCCCACTGTGTTAAATCTTCCAGTTTGGGACAAAAACGGGTATGTCACGATGTTGAAGTGTATGTTCTGAAGTGGTAGGCAGAGGCCATCAAAGACACCCTCGACCAGCCCAAGACACTAAGTCACACAATATGAGAGGTGGCAACCCTATTGCCAACCGGGCATATATCCAATTCCGGGCAACGTTATTTTTTTTTTAGAAAATTGACAATACACATTTTCTATTTTCTTTTGTTGCCCGAACCGGAGATCGCACCCGGGACCTCAAGAAGTCAAGTCCGACGCTGGACTGTTCAGAGTCAGTAGGTTGACGGAGTTAATGGGTATCTGGTACCTACGGGTACACGTGACCCGGGATAACACGGAAACTTAAATAAAAAAATGTAGCCTTTTTTTTGGTACAAAAAATTGGTACACATTTTTACGTAATTGCGCAAAATTAAACTCCCAAAGGTTGGCAATTGTGAATGAGTATAAAGTCCAGAAACTCAAGACTAAAGATGAACCATTACACCAGTGACGGCCAGTACTGAATAAATATAACGAAAACTCTTTTGAACCGTGTAAACGACTGGCAATAAAACTGTTTGTTTATCTTTCGCCAGATGGCACGAGATGCTTCCCACGTGACCCACGGATTGAGTTACTTACATCATCTTCTCTAGTTCCTAGTAGCTACTTATTTTCCATCACCATCCGCATTCAAGCCTTATCCTGTTCCTCCTCACCATCAAAAGGAGCACAAAGGATCCGCTGCAGCTATTTGATTTTTGTGCAAACATCGCCTTACGAGTATACATGTGATTAAATTACTGAAATCTCTACTATCTCTTCTGTGGTCTAGCGGTCCAGGTGTTGGATTTGACTTCATGAGGTCCCGGCTTCGATCGGATGAGTTCGATTTCCAGGTCCTGCAACAAAAAGTAAATATGGGTTTTCCAGTTTTCTGATAACATTAATGTTGCCCGGGATTGGATATGTGCCCGGTTTGGCGATAGGCTTGCTACCTATCACACTGTGTCTTCGGCTAGTCGTGGGTGCCCCGGTCGTGCCTCTGCCTAACCCTTCGGGGATATGGGCATGCAGATACTTTACTTTACTTTACTGTAAATCTTTTCTAATTACAAATAGATTGCCCGATCCGGGGATCGAACCCGGGACCTCAAGAAGTCAAGTCTTACACCTTAACCACTAGATCACAGAGGCCATAATAATTAGTTTTATCATGTTCCGATGTATGCATTATTAACTGTAGCTAAAAACAACTAATAGGATGATGATAAAATTCATGTGGACCATTTCGAAAACATGTTCAAAAAAGAATGATGAAATAACGACGTGATAACCAATGAAATAGTTGTAGTCGGTTTGTAGTTTTATTGCGCTTATTTAGGTATGTTAAATGAGTTCAAAATGCGGGAGAATCCTAGATCAATAGCTAGTGTAAAGTAATTTGATACAAGTGCTCAGCGCAGAGGCAGTGGAGTTCAGCACAACAATAGTGACCGGCAGCAATAAAACGCTAAACGGCCGTTGGCGCTGTGTCCGCCGTAAATTTGTTATAAAGTGCATTGAATTATGAAACACTAGGGCGCTCGCAAACGTAGCGTTGTGCGGTTTATTTATTTATGACACGGATGGGGCTTTTCCGAGGCCATGCTCTCACAGATTAAATAAAACGATCCTCATGTTATTACTTTTGTTCATAATTTCAAGGTTTGCTCAGTAGACAACTTTCAACTGCAATTATTATTTAAAAGTAGCTATGTACGCGGCTTTGGACGCATACTAAAGTAAATACATAATAAAATTTGGCTCACTTATAGTTTATGTATAGAAGTGCAGAACGCTAATAGATACTTTTCAATAATAATGCTTATAAAGTACATTAAATCAATAAATAAAACATGAACCACACTACAATGCATTTGACACACACAAGCAAATATATTGATGATAACGATAAAAGATTATAGATGGCGCACTAAAAAGTTTGGAAACAAAGTAGTTGGTCTTGAGAAATGAAGATGGTGTTCTTAACAACAAGATATTAAAATTTATTATGGTCGAATTTCGACCAACGGGCGACTACTAGTTAGAGTAAAAAGTAGATTCTATACTTCTTATCGTCGGTGCTTGGTGGAATTCCATTCTTGATGCAATTTACTTAGAAACACTTGTACTTTCCACAATATATTTTATTATTTTTATGGTTTAGCCAACCGGTTTCGCTATACAAGCATCATCAGGGCTATATAACAACTAGAGTTGTTAAAGTTGTTAAGTTTTTTCTTCTCTAAAGTTTAAGCAATTTATTTACATTTATAAATCAAATATACCTGTTAAATCTAAGTAAAACTATTTAATTTGCAATTTTCCGCCAAAAAAATGTATACGTATTATTGCGTAACAAAACAGACAAAATAGTGCGCTAAGAATGAATTGGACTTACCGGAAGCTAAAACTCCCAAATACATACAGCTCCACACAATACACACCACTAAACTATTTTAGTAGCACCAACAATACACATACTACTACAAACTCAACGTACGTTTCGCTTCGTAACCGAAGCATCATCAGGAGAATTCGACTGCATTCCACAAAGGTGGAGCAGGAACGATTGATATATATAAATAAAACCTGTCTGTTGTTTTGTGTGATACAAAAGCAAAACATAACTGATATTAGGACAACATATGCAGAGGGTACTTGACATCTAGATGATGATTTTTGTTTGAAAACAGAGCGAACAAGCAT
The DNA here is from genome assembly GCA_002245475.1 of Calephelis virginiensis. Taxonomy (NCBI): domain Eukaryota; kingdom Metazoa; phylum Arthropoda; class Insecta; order Lepidoptera; family Riodinidae; genus Calephelis; species Calephelis virginiensis. The sequence continues at coordinate 50,742 of NJDC01012502.1, read as the reverse complement.
ACGTTTTTAGCAACTTTTATGTGAATGCTATTTCAGAAAAACTGAAGGAAAATTTTGAGGTTGTATGTAAGTAATTGGCAGGCTATAATTGTCACACCTTGACTGGATGCATTTGCTATTCAATCTTACTATGTTATAAACTTATATATTATTATTTTAATATTTAGTATAATAATATGAGTTACTTAAATAGAAAGTGATGGGGTCATTACATTTCTATGCCATGTACGTTACTGGTAGTAGAGTGCTGTGTAGCAACTTGCCCGGGTAGTGAACCCATGCCTTAACACTTCTTGCCCCTATTATCACTGCCGGATATCCGATACACAATCCATCTTATAAATAAACATAGACTAAAGTAAGAGTAAAATTAACTTGAAAATGTTATAGTCTGTATGTTATGTTATATATAATTTCTGTTATAAATGATTTCTATGTCTAAGTCCTCTATTTAAGGATCACATTATGATAAAGAGTATGATTCCAGGTTGAACCTTGGTGCACCTACTTTACGTCTATGGTGTTTAAATTACCGTCACCTCAGGAGAGGTAGAGGAGACGTAAAAAAGTGAGTGCCGGTAGAAATGAATACTTGAATATTAACGTTGTGCATTTTTGATATTTTGGAATGGTTAGGGAAAATTATCAATATGAAAGTACTATCGTTTATGTGGTAGAATACAATATTCATTTATTGCGCTATCGTACACAAACATGACAACACGAACAATAGCGCAAGCGCCCTGCGCCGTCTTACGAATTTTCATCTTACAAAATTTCAGGTCACGTGTCCCGACGCGAGTTTAGAAGTTTTTACCCATTCAAAAAAAAATGTGCGCAACGCCGCTAAAGAAATTCTCACTTAAAAATATTAACATACTAAACACTTATTAATTCCACCAGTGTGTAAGCGCCCTTAAATATATTTGTTTACTTTGTGTAAAGTTCCATACACTTGTCCTATTTCCACTAATATTTGTAAGCCAGAACTGTTATCGTAAATAATGTATTTATATGTGGCTGAATGGTCATGTTTTACTAGCCGTTGCTGGCGGCTTCGCTTGATTCAAACCTAGACTAATCGCATCTAGTATCGTTCCACCAACCTATCTATTCAGTACACAGCATCGCTATTGTAACGTTTTGTGTTCTTGATTGACGATTTTTACTCGAAAATAGTGACACTAATAAAAATAATACATAAAACTGCAGTTGTAGATTATTAGTACTTAGCCGCGGCTAACGGACGCAGCTTACAGCCGCGACAAATAAGTGTGCACATGCCATCTGCGGACGCTTACGGCTGACATAAATATCCAGCGCACCAGATATCTTTGGGATGACTGAACGCTCAAGGTTACGACCGCGACTTACTTAATTTAACTATAGGACATAGTTTCCAAAACGTAGTATACTTTCATTATCTATACCCTGTAACATCTGATAGTTTGTTTCTAATCTAATACTACACAACTGAGAGTGGTGACGTTTCATTAAATAGCGGTTTCATTCCAATTTTCACTACTGACCAGATAAAGTGGTGGCCGTTTTCATGTACTGGCCTTTGTTTCAGAGAGTCTTGGGAAGTCATTTAACAAAGTCAATAAAAGAAAGAGGCCGGTAGGTACATTAGAGAGACTCAACAATGTTTGGAAATGAACGAATTTAGGAGTGTTACCTCCAGTAGTAGTCTATGTCTTCATGGTCCAAACTGCCGAAATTATTTCGAAATTCAATCCCTCCCTTTATTTACGCAAAATGTTATGTTTTCAAGTCAAAATGTCCAAACCGATGTTATATTTTTCCCCCTTGTTGGTCCGAGCTCCTTTGCAGAATAGACCACCTGCCTTTCTGTGTCAGGCAGCTTGTAAAAGGCGAGCATAGGCTTACCGTCACTAGCACCGTCTCATGTGACTAGGTGCTAGAATTCGCAGCGACTCACTCGGATTGGTACCACCGCCTTACCTATTTCTGCCGCCATAACCGTGTTCCGGTTTGGAGGGTAAGGTAGCCGGTAAACTTACTTTTGCTCGAGACCTAACGTCCTGGGCTTGGCAACGCACCATTACCATCTTTGGTGTTTATAGGCGGCGTGAATTTCTTACCATCAGAAAATCCGTCTGCTTGTTTGCCTTCCAATATCATAAAAAAAGAATAATTTTCATAATGTAGTACAGAAATAAATATATATAAACAAAACCTTTGCTACTATTTTACCAAAAATAGACAACTTTTGTCTCATGGGAGAAAAAACGGGACGAAAAATTATTCTCTAAGTGCCAATACACTTGAAAGATATAATTATTGGAACTGCAGTAAGCGTTATGCTTAGAAGTACCGTTCAACATTTTGATCAAACGTGTAGAGACCTAATTGGTAGCTGTTTGTTACGTAGAGAAATACCTCTGCGTACTTAAGGCCCCATACTTAATCAGCGCACTCCCCCATTCCATGATTACTATGAAATATTGCGCTCTAAAGTAAATGTCTTAAGCGCCAAATCACTATTTTTGACACTATAAAAGTAATTTGAAAAAAAATATAAAAATTGAAACAGTTATCTTTTAGGTATAATACTTATCTATGTTTATGTTAAATCTGGTGTCGATATTTTCATAATTGAAGTAGACAGTTGGGTTTTGCTTTCAAAAAAAGGGTTGACTTTTTGGTTTTTTTCTATCGAGCAAAGTGAAATGAATCGTGTTTTGGAAACACTTATAAAGCATATTAATGTTAACCTTGTGTAATTTTGTCGTCAAGATCCATAATTGCTTTGTATGAAAAAAAACAAAAAAACAGTATATTGCTGACGTATTTTAGCATACATGGCCCCTTAATCTATCACTCGAAAAACGTTGATTAAAAACATCACAATTTGACATGTTCGGACTAATCTGACATGTCTAAGACGTTCCATCTCTTTTATTTTTGTTTCATATGAAAAAGATAGCATGCATCTAAAATAAAATTAGTTTGTGAACAGCAGCATTACCACCATTGTTTAACTTTTTAAATATTATTGGTTTTAACTACATTGATATGCACGTGAATATTTATGTCTACGTTCCATATACTAGCCCTGACAGTGGCAGACTGAATGATACATTCCAACATCCTTATACAGGGGGCATAAGGGTGTTGTTATTTTAGCATACATGGCCCCTTAATATGTTGGCGAAACACCTTGGCCCGATGTGTACTGCAGTCATAGAAACTTGCCGGGTTATATGCAAGTTGGTTTGAAATTTCCACGCTTCGATACGGTAATTTGATTGTGGAAGTTTATCAGTGAGCAAATGTTTGTGGGTAACTGTGTAATAGGATTCGGCACGCTGCGCTTGTTCCGCTCTACGCAGGGTCGTTCATTGTAATTGACCTTATTCTGGTGCATATCGTCTATTATTTACTTTCAAGTTAACTCGTAAGAAGCGAAATTTTGAAGCGAAGAAAAGCGAAAGCAGTTTTTATACAGTAAAGAGAAACAATACTTCAAGTCGACTTATCGCTTACCACCCTACAAAGCGCTAATTCGGCCTCATATGGCTCTCAACTTTGGGAAGGGGCTCCCCAGTACCAGCTCCTTCCTTTTGACTGCATTCAACGTAGAACACTTCGAATTGTCAATGACCAATGATGCCAGATGCTGATTTCCACCTTCGGATATTGCGTCAGAGCTTATAGTATTGTGGCGATCTACAACAGTGCGATTCCGAAGACATTTCTTACCACACATAACACCTTTGTGGTATCAGTTACAAGGGTGGTATTCCCAAACGAATATGACTTAGGAACCTTTAAGAAAAGAGCGTACTCATTCTTTAAATGTCGGCAACACTCTTGGTGCTGCGGATATCCGTTGGCGGCGGTGATCACTTTCCTTCAGGCGACCCACTTGCTCGTTTACACACCGACTATTTAAATGGTAGAGTTATGACTTATGTGACACTTCTCCAGCTATGGTACCACCTCTGTATATCCTTCCTGCCGTCATATAATATCTATAATTAGTACGTCATTGTTTTGTAGTTGGCAAAAAAGCTTTACCAACTTTAAGCACTTTTCTAATTACAATTGTACTTTTTCACATCGATTACAATTAACAATGAAGTCAACTTGTTTTTACGTTGAATACTACCCTCAGGCCAGGGTATCTTTGTTATATTCACAAGTTGTAAAACCGATCACGCTGTCAAAAGTGAAATGAGTATGTTAAAAGGTATCGTAAAATGTGTATAATGCAAAAGTACAAGTACAAAAATGTGTATACAATGAAATCCCACCAAGTACCAAGGTATCCACACGTTTTTATTCCGTTACACCAGTTTGCCAGAATTTCCTTTGCCATAATTTCATGTGCTGTAATGGTCAACAGACATAATATTGTTTCTCATAATTTCATATGTCATACTCATTGTTTACCATGTTGGTCACATGCTAGAAACTTTGTTTCCCTTAAGTCAATTTCAACAAAATCATTTGCTAGCATGATTGTAAGGCGTATTATCACAAGACATAACATCATTTAGCATCAAAATAACTTCAAGAAAAATAACGTAAATTCGTTTTATACTAAAAGATCAATAGAGAAGATCATGATTTGGTTTGGTTAGGTTAGGGTAGAATATGAAAGACAACGCACGAGCCTAGCGAGCGAAGCGAGCGTGCCGCGGCAGCGGCCAACAAAGTGCCAGAAAGCTAATTGCTTTTAAAAGAACAAAGGCGTTAGGTTAAATTTGAACGAAAGCGACTTTGGCCGTAAAGAGGTACTACATTAATATGTATTAGAAACAAAAACAACTATAATATGTAATCATACTGTCATTTGTTTATTAGAAATGCATAATCGTCCTGTGATACATTTATTACAATTCACATTTTACTTAATGCAAATTCAAATTTTTGTAGGGCATTTAAA